>JAKSZP010009466.1:0-119353 GCA_022478985.1 Massospora cicadina | reverse complement strand
ATTGTACTTCGTTCAGTTACGCTTGCTGTACTAATCCTTGACATAGGTTCACCACCAAATATAAAATCGGCGGCAAAGCGGCCTTTCTTCCATATAACAATTCAAACGGTGCCTCTCCCGTCGCCATATGCTGACTAATATCATAGGAAATTGTCACCAAACTCAAATATGTTCCCCATGCGAAAGCTCTCCCTGTGACTAGCTTCCTCAGCGTCACAGCCAGCGTTCCATTGACCTGTTATACCAGTACGTTCATCTCCGGTCAGTATGGTACTGACACAACTCCTCAGATCCCTTTATTTCATTTAGCCTTGAGATCACATAAGACGTGAAGTTGGTCCCATTGTCACTAAGAAGGACCTGCGGACATCCATGCTGGTATACCACTTGATCCAGGATGAACCTCGCAGTACTGGTAGCGTCTACCCTTGTTAGGGCCTTTATCTCAAACCATCTCTTCAGATGGTCGATTGCAACTATAATGTAATTGACTCCCCCTGTGCTCATTGTCAGTGGTCCCATCACATCGATGGACACCTTGCGCCAGGCAAATCCATGGCGGACCAGTCAGTATCCAGTTGTATTCTTATGTGGTTTGTGCAGCTGGCACTCCACACAACAAGCTAGATAATCAGTGACATCGTAGTTGATCGATTTCCAGTAATAGTACTGGCAAATATGGCCAGTTGTTTTCCTTAGGCCACCATGCCTGAAATCTTGTGATCTGCTTGTACTATTACTGTTCTTACCAATGGTTTTGGCAATATAAGCCGCTTCCTGTTGATCATCTTGAATACTTGTCTATCCATAGTCTCAGTGTTTTCCATTGATTTCCAAAGCGCACCTTGTATTTCTCAGGTCTCATCCTCAATTTTTCTTTTGACCATTCTCTGGAATAGATCATCCGCCTGTGGGTATACCAACTGGACCATTGGCAACTGCAATAAGCCATCCGCATTCTGGTGAGAAGCCCATGCTTGGTGGACAATCTCATAATGTAAGCCTGGAACTTAAGCGCCCATTGGGCCAGTCGTCCTTCTGGCTCCCTCAAATTGTGAAGCCAACGCAACAAAGAGTGGTCTGTCACCTCCTTAAAGTGCATTCCTTGATTTACACCTAATTTTGCTTACATGCGTAAATGACTGCAAGGCATTCATTCTCAGTTACGGTGTAGTTCTTCTCAGCAGCTGAGAATGTCCAGCTCACATATGCCACCAGATGCTTGTACCCAAGTTTGTCTAATTGGCTCAGTATGGCGCCAATCGCCATCAATGAAGCGTTGGTTTGAATGATAAACTCTTGATCGAAATTTAGTATTTTAGAATCAGTGAATCTATCAAATACTGGCGTAACTCATCGAAGGAGTCCTGGGCCTCTTCATTCCATATGAATCCTTTTTTTGGATCCTTTAATAAATGGAATAATGACTCAGCTATTTGGGCAAAGTCCCAAATAAATATTCTATAGTATCTGACCAACCCAAGGAACAATTGGATGTCTCGGACGCTCTTCAGTACAGAAATACATTCAATAGCTGCTATCTTCTGGGTTTGCGGCTGCAATCCACTTGAGTTGATTATGAATCCCAGGTATTCCAACTCTTTCATAAAGAAGTGGCACTTCCTTGGCTTGATCTTCAGGTTAGCCGTGGACAGTCGCTTAAACACTCTTCCAAGTGATGTAGGTGATCAGTAAACGTCCTAGAGAACACATTGATATTGTCCAGATATACCAGTATGCATGACAACTTCAAGTCACTTAATATTGCATCCATGGACCTCTGAAACGTTGCAGGCGCATTGCATAGACCCTAGGGCATCCTTGTCAGTTGGTATAGCCCCTGCACGGTATAATTTTAACCATTTTTCCTGGTCTTTCTTTAGCAAGTTGATCTGCCAATATCCAGAGATCAGATCCATCATAGAGAAATACTTCGCTTCTCCTAAATGATCTAACACATCGTTAATCCTCAGTAAGGTATATGAATTTTTTTAATAATTTTTTTCAGCCTTTGGTAGTTAATCACCACCCAGTTGATCCACACTTCTTCGTAAATCAGAATCAGACTCGCCTAGGGACTTGACAATGGAACTAGAGCCCATGCTTCACTAGTTTGCTGAATTCATCCTCCACTACTGCTTTAGCAGCTTTCAGTCACTGGATCAGTCTCATCCTAGTTGGAAAATTTTCCCAGGCGTTGAACTTGTGGATTACATCTCGCGCACATCCCAATTTGTAGTCATCCTGAGCTAACTCTTCCCGATATTTTTGAATAGTTTGAGCACCTATACTTGCTGGTCTTCCAACATTTCAGCAAGCTGCTCTTGATCAACCAATAGGTTGATACTTTCAGCTACCCTGGCCAGTAATCCCTTTTTGTTGAGAGACCAAAATTGTGGAATCTTCTCAATTCGGCTCTTTGAGATCAGATGAACAAATGTAATGATCTTATTCCTTTTGATATTCATCGGGTTTTCACTCAAATTTTCCAGGAGAACTCGAATTCTTCATGACATAGCATTATTATCCCAGGAGCCACCATGGCTCCACTCTGGACTTCTTCCAGGGGCTTCCAACCTCCCCATACAACAGCTCAGGAATCTCCAATGTCAACTCTGTGTCGACTATCATCTGTGATCTGGCCTGTATGGTCCTCTCATTCTTGATCCTTAGTGGAACTCCCCAGTTTTCTAGGATTTCCGCCGGCATTTTGCGTCGCTTCCTACCAACTAATTGGTATCAGATTAGGATAATGATGTCATTGTATATTAGATTGATGAAGTTTTTTCTCCAATTCAGCGGAGCTTCACCATCCTTCTAATATATCAATGTTAACATCTGACCCAAGATAGTCAACGCATTATCCTCAAAGTTACATTTAACTACATATTTCCGTAAAAACTCTGTTCTGATCAGAATGTCATAGTTGTGGTTTGCCAAAACTATCGCTGGCGCAGATACCACCAATGGCCCAAATTTTAGTGGCAACGCACTATACGCTCCACAGGAAACGGTGTTGTTTGGCCAGCTGTCCCATATCCTTTCTTGTGTTCCAAGTCTGGTGAGATCTTCATCCTCTTTACCAGCTTGGTTGAGACAATATTGATGGGTGATCTGCTGTCAACTATCGCCATCACCCTCACTCAATTCACTTGTATATCTATATATACACTCAGAGTATTGTAATATAGTGTTTACTGAGTGAATGGTGACATTATTAGCCAAATGTAGGGTTTGAACAATTTATGTTAAGAAATCAGGAAACGATTTCTTTATTGCGCTGAGGGGGATTGACAGATTAGCCTTATCTAAAAGGACGTCATATAACACTTCAGGATTCTTGACGGTTTGAACCTTGTCAACCAGTTGTCAGGCATACAGCAGGGCAACTTCCTTGATTATCTCGGGGTCAATTCTCTTTGCCCCAGCTCTGGTCACGGCATTCACATCCATATTGACCACTTGATACAGCAGATCCTGCTCATCATCTACGAACAGATTGCTCATATCAATTTCTTCATAAATAATGTTAGGAGAACATGTTTCTCCGCAGCTCTAGAATGTTCTTTGTCTAGATTGCTAGCCCTTTTCCTGAATTCTTGGTGGCTGCTGACTCCTAGTCCTGGACCACGTTAATCTGATCCTTAAGCTTTTTACAGTGTATAGCGAAATGTCCTTTCCTTCCACACTTATAGCAAACCTTTTCCTTCTTGTTTAACCATCTGAATTCTTCAGTCTTATTTCCTGGCATGGTTCAATTGGTAGCCTCCTTAGCTCCTTCGTTTCCCTTCATGGGATTCAGATTTTGTACCAGATTGGACTTAAAGCTTCTATCGTGGCATCAAATGTCACTCCCAAAATCTTCAGTTATCTACCATTTGTGAGGTAGTCATTTCCGTCGCAAACACAGAAGACATCATATGATTCAAATCGCGATAGGGCCAAAGGGCCACTTGCTTTAGCAAATTCTAGCATCAAAAAAATCAAAAACTTTCACTCCAGCCAGGATCTGACTTCTGTTAAAATCGATCTGCAAAACTAGCAAGAGACTTATCTTTATGTAACTGGATTCCCATAAATTTTTATTGCATTTTGACATGAGTGTCAGAATCCTGAACTCTTTCATGATGACCACCTTTGCCTCTGAATACAACCAGCTGTCCCTCTCCAGGTGAGATAACACTGAGTTTTGACAGTCAGTGTCTAGGCAATTCATGACTGTCAACGCTTTTTGATGATCTCCATAGCCATTCATGGTCATGTCGAACAGTTGGAAAAACGCTAGGGCAATACCCTGATGGAACGTTGGGAATTTTGGCGTTAACCTAAATTCCTCCAAGTTATTTCTGGCTGATTCTCTCAGTTCAGCTAATCGGCTAACTTGTGAAAAGACTTCAGGCATTATCTCTGAAATGACAGCAAATGTGGGCGGCATGTTCCTTGAGGTATTTGACTTCCCAAGTATTGTGCAAGTACTTCTTTCTTTTGCATCGCTTGACATATCAAACTCACAAGCACATCTGTGAGCTTTAAGTTCCTCCACTTGTTTCATTTATTTTTCGATATCTGCACCAAAATTTCTTAAATGAACGCAATCTACTACTTGCTCCGTTTTCAGGTATAGGACCTCTCAAACAAGGTCCCCTTCTTTCTTCTTCAATGAGTTTACTTTGCCAAGTAGCTTGTTCCCGAAGCTGGCTACATTCTCCATTCCTTCTTCCACCTTGGCGACTCATTCTTCCAAGGCTGCAAACTCCTGGTGGTCTGCTGAATTTAAGCATTCTGGTTTACAGTGGCTAACTCGGTCTACATTTTGCGTAGCTCTTCTTTGTATGACATTCTAATAGATTCTTCACTCAACTACCCCTGTAGTGGGCACCAACTTGTAAAAATTTACTAGTTTGGTTGTTATCAGCAAGCAATCCAGTAACCTTTTTACTGCACAGGTTTGGTTTCATCATGCACTTTGTTGCATTGTATAGAATGAATTATTAATTAATAATAGTATAGAGACTATTATCCATAGTTGAGTATGAATTATATTTCAGCCCAACGCTCAGCCAGTATTTCTAATTAAATATTTCTGAAGCCATACTTGTAGGGATTCATTCCCTATGCTCTTGACCACCATTTTTGTTAAGTATACCCCGGTGACAGTCTCTTTCAGCCCAACACACATTCAGCAGTTATCCCTGATTGTGGTTCCTTCTTCTCTAGATCCCTGCTTGGATCTTTATTCTTCTCTCTGAGAGTCTTCCAATTATCGCCCTATGAAATAATATCCTTGAGACAGAACACCGCAATAGAAGCTGATAGTCTAACTATACACCAAATGGATAATATTACTGTAAACTATGGTTTTTGTAGATAATATTTAATGTTTTTTTAAATAGTAAATCCTAGGGAATATATATAGTGGGGAATATGGCTGTCTAACCCTCGGTTGACACCTCTTTGATGAGATGGCAGCCGTTGCCATTAAATCACCCATCCTCATCTCATCAGCGATGGTCTTCCCCATCCTAGCTAGGATTGCATCGTTGGACATCCTTAAGACCTAAAATAGAAAGATCTGGAAAACGTGTCTTTAACGTTTTCCTCTCAATTCAAGCAAACCAACCATATTTAGCTTGCAACTGGCTTAGATTATGGGACTTATTACCCATTAGGGCAGGTCACTCACCAAACAATTGATTTGCTAGTTGCAGGCGGCATCACTCGCCTCACAACTTGCTATTCATTTCCAATTAGTCAGTGATGAAACCTGACTGATCCCAATAAGTACATCTGATAGTTAATCACTATCTGATGCCCCTATTTAGTCGGCAACTCCACCTGATGAGATCTTAAGTGTACATCCGGATTGATTCCTGATGGATATGACTAGGCAAATATCCCAAAATCCCCCAAACGTAGTTCCTCCAAAACTTGGGCCAACTGATTTTTGATTCATTTCACCTTATGTGATTTTCCCTTAGCAATACCAGGTAATCTAGCTGGCTGGGAATATGGGCAAAATTCCCAACAGGGCCAAAGAACCATTTTATCAATCACAAATTTGAGGTAATCCAGTTGGACTTTGATAAATGACATTTTCTGGGCTTTTTTTTTAAGTTTGCAGCAACTAGCCTCTTAAAAATCTCCTCTAAGTGTTCCAGGTGGTTGTCAAAAGTGCGGCTGAAAACGTTGATATCATTAATGTACACTAGAATACATACAATTAAAAATCTCCCAGGATTGTGTCCATTGCTCGTTGGCTTGTAGCTGGGGCGTTGAAGAGCCCTTGAGGCATTCTCGTCATCTTGAATAGGCCCTCCTAAGTTATCATTACAAATTTCTCGCGCTCCTCTTTGGGAAGATCTATTTACCATTATTTGCTGATAAGTTCCATTGCTAAGAAGAAATTTGCGCCCCCTAGCCTATCCAAGGTGTCATCAATTCGTTGCAGTAGGTATGAGTCCTTCTTTGTGATGTTATATAACTTCTCATAATCAATAACTATTTGGTTGGTTCCATCCTTTTTCTTTACCATTAAAATTGGGGCTGCCCATGGACTTTTTGAAGGGACTAGCATGCCACAATCGAGGAGTTCCTTAAACTCCTTGGATACTGCTTTTCTGATGATTTTTAGCATCTAATTGGGCGTTATCAAATAGGTTTATGATCTCCAGTATTGATTTTGTGGGTGACACCATTAGCACATCCCAAGACAAAATCGTATTGTGTGAAATTTTCTGAAATTTAGAGAATAACTCCTGAGCCTGGCCTTTCTTGGTGTTGGTCAGGTTGCTTAAATTGGCTATAGGTGCAAAATTATTTATGCTGAGTTGGTCCTTATCAGGGAGCCCTAATTTGACAAAAGTTCTGAACTCATGGAATGAGTGAATTTCCGTGGTAGGGAACAGATGCAGAAAAGCAATTGTTTGATGTCGCTTGATGGAGATGGGCTGATTTTGCAGGTTTGCACATAAGATGTGTACGTCCCCGTGGCCCAGAGTGATAATACCATGGGCAATATTTGGTTAAACTTTCTTTAGACTATGTTTGTTAAAATTCACCATAAAGTCCTTCTGGGATATTAATTGTTAGTCCCATTGAGATGAATACTTATTCTCTAGATGGTATAGTGATGGTCTAGTTGATCAAAGTGGAATACCATTTAAATCATCAGTCTGTGTGGGTAATGGTTTTATCTTTGACTGTGCTTTAAAAACTCAATTGGGATGAATCCATCTTTGTAGGCCAGATTTATTAATAGGCTGGGTTTCTTTTCTCAACTGCTTTATCACGGTTATAGTAAAGTGGAATCGTCTGGCCAAGAATAGGGAGAGTATTGTTCTTATGATTGGTAAAAACTCTATATCTTCTTAAGAAATCAGTCCCAATTAGGGTATCATATTTTGTATACAGCAATACTATAGCAGGTGCTGTTACTACAATAAATCCGAATCTGAGAGGTAGGGTACTGTAGGCACTCAGCGATTTAGTTGTGCTCCAGCGGTTCCATATTCCTGAAAGTGGGCAACATTGGGTGCGATTTTCAGTTTTCTAACCATTTTGTAATGACTATATTGATAGGAACGTTACTATCAACAATGGCCCAAACTTGCATCTTGTTCACTGCTATGTCCACATAAATACATTCAGAGTAGTTTTCAAAGGTATTCATTGTGTGAATGCTGTGTCTATTTCCCGATTCCAGGTGTGATTTCAGGTTTGATCAAGAATCTGGGTATTTATCTGCTAAGGTCTTCATGGGAATAGCTACTTGAACGTTGTTAAGCTTAGGTAGGTCGGTTGAACATCTGGGCTGTAGGTCAAAACCCTGGTCAATAATTTGCTTTGCGTAAGGTTTGCATACCTCTGCTTGGGCTTCTTTGGTTATTTTTAAGGGTTTAGTTGTTTTTGCTGTGGCTCAAGTAGAGACAATCATGACATTATTAGCCCTGATATAGTTGGGTTATTTTCAGCAACATCTTTGGCCCTAAAAGAGCTCATCAGGGTCAGGTGGAATGGTTTGAAAATTGGTGGAGTTAGAGCATTTTGCCTCTACTCCACCTGCTCTTTTCCCACCTCACTGTCACTGTTAATTTCTAAAACAAAGTTGACCCCAGGCTTTTTTTTGGACCTTCTGTAGCATTGGCTAGCAAAGTGCCCTATTTGACCACATTTGTAGCATGTAATCGGCCCTGTTTGCTGCCTTTGCTCAAATTTTTGGTTCGTATTTTGGAAATTATTCCCCTGGCTGGACATAATGTTGTTTTGTGGGCCTGAAAATTGGGATTTTTGCTGATCTTTGGCCCAATTAGGTGTGTTGAAGTTACGGGAACAGCTTCTCAAGTATTTGGTAAGCTCTTGGATTTGCAAGATTCCATTTTATGCAGACAACATGACATTGTGCAGTTCATGGAAGGGCATAATTGCGTGCTCCAATGCAATCTTGGCGTCAAACTTATCTATTGCATTGCACCCACGCAGAACTTGTGCCTCATGGAAGAATCTATCCAAAAAGTCCTTAATAGTCTCATTCGGTTTAAATTTAATACTTAAAAGTTTCTTTTTTGGGTTTTTAATTTCTCAGGCCCTCCGTACTGTTTTATTATTGCAATTTTGGCATCCATATAGGACCAATCATACCTAAATAGGGCATAATGAGGTCACAGCTATAAGCATCAAGTAAGTTAATCAGTGCTAATCCTTTTTCATGGTCTAATGCTCCTCTCATCGCTTTTTCAAATAACCTGAGGAAAGAATGAACGTTTCTATCCTTATCAAACTTTGGTAAATTTAATGGTTTGAAGTCATCTCGCCCTGTTTTGGGCACAGGGGTTGTACTTCTTCTTGAACGTCTAAATGTATCATCACCCATAAAGGCCCTCTTTCCCGTTGGGAGTATCTGGAGTTGGGATTGCTGCCAGTACTCTAGGCATAAAACATATGTTTGAAATATCAGTTTCTGCATTGGTGTCAATTTCTAATGATTGGTTTCATGATATTGCTCTGAACTACTGGATTCTGAAGCTTGAAAACGGTCCTTAGTTTTTTCAAACTTTTTTGCCGAATGGACAGAGCTTTTTCCTATTTTTCTTTTGTCAAAGCTGGGTGAGCATCAGCTGCTTTGTTTTTTGAGGTTTTCATGCTTTTCTTCAAATAAAAGCTGGATTAGAAGTCATGCTTTTAATGTCTTTGCCCATATTATCTACTTGGGACTTTGCAATTAATAATTGCATTCTGAGGTCCCAAATTTCCTGAGTAATTTCAGTGTTTCTGGTCTGCAATCTTGACACAACCGTACAAATTTTTAAAAATTTCTTGCTGTTCAAGGCATCATCCTCATCCGTATTCAAGATGACTGGTCTTGCTGCATGAGCTCCCCCCACGTTGACAAGATTTTGGGTGTAGGAGGTACCAGCTGCAGAGCCTTGTTGACTGGGAATTAATCTGAGATGGCATTGTCTTTAGTTTTCATCTTGATGTTTCTGTTTCATCCGGCTGAATCCGTCAGATATAGTTACTGTAATCCATTTTGGAGAGTGTCACCAGCTTTGAGTGAGCACCAGTTGTCAGAATCTGAGGATCGCTCTCTTGGGTATTATCCTGCACATCTATTCATGTCAAAGTTCCAATTATTAATCCTCAATAGCGCTTTAGTTTATAGTATTCAGACCATTCAAAACTCACTATGCCTATTATAATTGCCTCAAATCTTCCAGCTGATTTTGGGCATAATTTTCCCTTCATGTTCAGGAAATTCTTTTGAGGCAGGATTCAATATAAATAGGAAATTTGGTCCGTCCAGTTTGTCAACATTTCTCCAAGGTTAGGATTCAGTTAAAGACAAGGAAAGGGATATTATAAATATAACTTTTATTAGAAGCTTTTTATTAGATAATGGTGAAAGGTCCAGGCACCGGCATTTGATACTTCTAGCGCATATCCTGGCCTTATTCCAGCACAAAATTTCATTAGATATTTTAACACCTTAGTTTTAACCTTAAACTGATATGACTGAAGCCTTTTATTAGGTTTATTGGTGGCAAAATACTCTCAAAATTGGGAGGATTATATGTACAAAAATTGAGATAAAAGCATGCACAATTGTCCTAGGATCTTCTGGATTTCAGTTTCATCATACTGCTGACAAAATACACCTTCTGTAAAATTTTGGCATCAATTGAAGTAAATGTCATACCCCTAATTGGGATGTCAGCAGGCCTTTTCCTTAGAAGCACTAGGTAACCCCTTTTGGGTGGTCCATGCAAGTGCTATCATGCTGATTATACGAATCAACATACAAATTTCTCCCTAGGTGTTTAAAATTGACTACGATTTTTGTTTGTCTATTAATTTTTGGGATTTTTAGACGTTAACTTCAGGTTGGTCTCAAACAATTCTAAATTCAGGTAAATTGATAGTGCTCCCAATCTGAAACCAATTGCCAAAATTTGATGCATAGGAAATAGGCCATAACATTCAAGTGATTTTGGGATGATCACTTTGATTCAAACTTGTTTGAAATGACATTAAGATTTTCAGCCCAAATTGTATGATTGCAATAGGCGTTGAGGTGAGAATATAGATGTTGCTCAAGCGTTGAAATGGTAATCGGCCAAAGTGTTGGTTTTTGAAGGTTTATTTTTGAGTCAACCACCAGAATCTAATAACACACAAAACGCAAACAACAAACCATTTGGGTCAGCGGGAACTGCTTATCCCATCATGGCAGAAGGAGAGGGGGCTCAGGGGGCTCATCCTCAGTCTCTACTTTACCCCAAAGCAGGGCATGGGCTACAGCGGAGATCTTGGACGTTGGGGCATCAGTGGGATGTGGAGATAAAGTTCCAATTATCGATGTGGTAGGAATACAGCTGTTGTACATACTAATTCTGACATATCTGGCTAAAGCTGCTTCAGCTTTTATGCATGTATCAGAGAACTTTATGAATGTGGTGATATTGATGCAGGTAACCTTTGATTTGAGATTTCAAAGTACTACTGCCACATGCTGGATGGCATCATTGGCAGCTTCTGAGATTCAATTAAAATATTTTCGAAGCTTATTGCGGTTGAGGGAATAATGGGAGGAGAGATTCCTCTTACAAGCATCGCCACTGATTTTGGCAGCAGCTTTGTGGAGAGGATGACAATCTGGCTTAGTTGTTACTATAACTGCCAGCTGGTGGTCACCGCAGAACGTTTTAGTGTTTTGCTGGGGGCGTATAAACGAGAGGGTAGCTTACTGTCAAGGTCAATAAACACAAACTGTTCAATTTGGATAGTGCAGTCTTAAATTATATTCCCAGATCCAACAGTTTTATCCAATAGATCCCAAGGATTTTGGTTGAATTGAATTAAGGAATCGGCATATTCCTGAGGTTTGGTTGGTTTTTTTGGAGAATTCATTGGATTGAACTGGGGTCCAATCCTGTGCTTGAATGAATGGATCATTTGTGGCACTGGAGCGAGGAGGATGCTGATTGGTTGCTGTTAGCACAGATGCAGCAACAGGCTTTGGGTAAAGGGAGGGGGAGGTAGGATTGTACACCATACCAAAGCTGGTGCAGGGTGGGTGGCAGATTAGAAGCCAGTGGATGAAAAATCAGAGCCGTCAGAAGCAGCTAAGGATGGGAACTTACGTTTTGAGTGGTCCAACTCAAAACAGGATGGACAGATAATCTGTCCGCCCTTGACGCGGGCTCAGAACGGATAGTTGGGGGCAGATGGGATGATGGCATGAGGAGGAATTGACAAGGCAATTTTTATCTGATTCAGGGCTGATCGTGGCATATGCCTGAGGCCCAGCGAGGCGTTTGGTCCCATTTGGGACCACAAATTGCAAGATGGAGTTGGTGCCATAGTCTGCCAAACATTCTATCAGCTCCTGGTGGAGCACTTCAGGTGGGAAGATTGGTGGGAAAACCTGCGAAATGAACCACCAAAGTGGTATCTGCTGAGAGCCAGGTCCAAAATGTGGGGAGAGGATTACCCTGGAAAACCAGGAGCACAGTTGCCGCAGTGGCAGCATTAGCTTCGCAGGTGCATATGAGATCAAAATACCATTATAGGGGCGAAAGTCAATATTACTGGTGAGATACACCACCACCCGAACCATTTCAGTAATGACTTGGTCATGGTATGGAAAAAAGTTCCCATAGTCATTCCTAAGGCCAAAATGCATGTTGCTCTGGTGGAGCACCATGGGGCAATGATGCACCACTTGAGTATGAGAAAGGTAAACGTCATGATCCTTGGGAGGAACGAATCATCCCAGGGGTTTGGTATGACTGTGAGAGCCAGTCTGAGCGCATTTTCCTGTTGGACAGAAAATATTGGTGGGAGTTATACCGCTGCTCCACACTGGGGCTAGCTGGCGGGGAATTTGGGGATATTGGAGTAAAAATATGGCTGGCCAATCGAGATTTACTTTTTCTCCATATAATTTGCTTAGAAAGTTACGCTGAGCGGAAAGAAGATGAAAAGTTCCACCCACTTTCTCCACAGACCTTCCTTTAGACTTTCCCTCTTTCCTCGCCCCATACAAAGTTGTCTTCAATATGAGTTTGGCTACCAAGCTCTAGCCCACTTTAGGTATGACCTGGCATTCTAATTTCTTGTGCACCTAGTTAAGAGAAACAGTCCATTATACTCGAATACTGAAGAGGATGATAAGGCCTCAAGGATATAGCTTAATGACACGTTAATGAAAGCTGGATTATCAATAAGTCCTATCCCATTTCCTCCCATGTAATATTTTCCCAAAAGGCAGAGGGATTGCTGCGACCCTTCAAACATTTTAGTCTTTTGAACAATAACTCAATCCCATACCCATATCATATGATTTGTATAAGATTCACTGATCAAATGTTTTCAAAATCTTAAGTGTTCTCCAAATTTGACTTGGCCAATGCCTTCTCGAATAAGAGTCACAGATGGGATA
This sequence comes from Massospora cicadina, assembly GCA_022478985.1. Classification (NCBI taxonomy): domain Eukaryota; kingdom Fungi; phylum Entomophthoromycota; class Entomophthoromycetes; order Entomophthorales; family Entomophthoraceae; genus Massospora; species Massospora cicadina. Next base: position 106,416 of record JAKSZP010009466.1, on the reverse strand, counting down.
AATTGGCTCACAACAATGCTCACCAAGTCTGTGGGTTTCATTTTCAAGGTGATGCCCTTTGGGTGGAAGAATGCACCTAAGACTAGCCAACGGTTGATCAATGATGTCTTTTTGTGACCTTAGTACCCATGTGCTGTCATGTATGTTAATGATAACTTGATCTATTCGCCAATTCAGGAACAACACATCTAGGATCTGGTAGTGTTCTTGGCTACTCTCCAGAGGTCTGGGAACTTTATAAAAATTCCACATGTGAATTCTTCTATAAGGAGGAAAATTCCTAGGGAAATATGGTTTTAAAGGATGACTATGCAGTTTTACTTTTTAAGATAGACGCTATCCAGTTATGGTCTCTACCAGTTACCCAGAAGCAACTTTGAAACTTTCTTGGGCCATTAATCTTCCTCAAGTTGTCCTCCCTTGATCTTGCTTTAATAGAGGCACACCTTCATATGTTAACCAATAATAATGACATTTTTATGTGGACAGACCTTGTCAGGAGAAATTTGAGTCCATTCTTCATGATTCTGATACAACTAGATGATAAGCCCTAAGTTGGTACAGCAGTTTGGGTATAATCTGCCGAGCCTGAACATGAGTTAAAATTTTATAGTGCCTTGAAATGAGACGATATTGAATTATAATGGATGGTTTTTGAATCACTTCCATATGAGACAATTAGAAGATTTTGATGATTGATGAATAGTTGGCAAATCGCCTAAATTAGGCGATCATGAATTTAATGAATGAATAATTGCTGGAACCAATGAGATATGGTGAACTGAGTTACTAAGCCAAGGAAATAGCATTGTCTGAAGTTGTTGAGATATAGACGAGATGATACAATTGATGGAGGAAGTTGTTTATAGTTTAGAGTAGCGGAACAAAGAGTATCCGCTGTTTTTTATTAAGTTAAATAAAAGAGTGTCATCAGAGAAATTGCTTTGTTTTTGTTAATTTTATTACCTTGTTCTGAGGATGAAAATCATCATATCATCGGTCCTATTACTCAGTGTGCTGAACCCTGAGCAAAACCCCTTTGGCGTATCTCTGAGATACCACTGAATTTATAACAGTGGTGCTCACTACAGGGGGCCCATTGATAAATCACAAACAATATAAATTATTCAAATGCCGGCCAGGTTGCAACAGGCTTGCTCTGACAAGGAATCTTCCCACCATTATGCACCAGTTTAATATGCGGAACTCATGCTGGCCTTGGACTCTGTGCTCCAATGGAAGAAATAGCTTCTGCAGGAGATTTGTATTGATAGGCTGTTTCCGTTTGATTATGATGGTGACATCCCTGGATTCTTTAGGCGATTTGAGTCAACAGTATATGGAGCTTCAGACGAGCATAAAGCAAAATTATTAATATCCATTTTGGATGTCAAAAGTGCTAACCAAGTTACTTGCTATCTACCCAACAGTTCTGTTACCTACAAGAAGTGAAGCAAATTGTGCTGTGGTTGTTCAGGGGAACCACAAAAATGGCGCAGTGGAAGGCTGAGTTATAAACAATCAGGTTTTGGCATAGTGAGATTCTCACTAAATTTGATGATTGAATTATGGCGGAAGCCCTTGTGTTAATTGGGGTAGGGACTCTAACTAAATCTGATGTATGCATAGAAATGCCCTCCGCTGTGAAACCATACCATGAACTTCTCAATGCCATGGCTCTTTATTAAAGAAAGATGTACCCTTGCTTAAACTCATTCAAATTTTACGCCATATGTCTGCTACCTTCCCTCCTCCCAATATAGAGCGGAAACCTACCACCTCCGCTGTCAGACTTTCTTATTGAGGGAATTATCCCTCCCCGTTTAGCATCATTTTAGTAACCCCCAGCCTTAATATCACTATACGCCTCGCTCCCACCTGAGTTGCCATCAGCAGATCAACTATCAGGTGTGGCCTGTTTACACCTCTAAACCCCAGTGCAATTTTAGGGGTACCCATCATACAATAATCAAGGACGCAGGTACTATTGGGTAAATTGTTTTACGTGCAGTTGCTCTGGGCACCTGGCAAGAGCTTGCCTCAATTGTCAGTCCATTCCCAACTTGCAGGATCAGTACAATCAGGTAAAAGTCAGAGCGGAGTAGAGATGGGACTCTCTACTACTGCTATTCTGACTCAACATGTCCCACCTGAACCTATCCCCATACATTCAGTGGAAGTTCCCCAGTATGACGATGCATTTAAATATCAGAACTGGTTGGAGGAGTGAATGTACTGACATAAGCGCAACACAAGGTCACAGCGGGAGGTAAACCCAGGAGCAACCAAAGCCTTATGCCTTTCAAATATTTGATAAACTTTCAATAGATGAACCTGATCCATCCACTGATGCGCCTCTCTTAAAAGGAGTAAACGCTGCCCTCCATGTGGAAGCTATTGTTAAGGAATACCCTAAGGTTGGGATTGGTATTATGATCTTCCTTTGGAAATGAGATCCTTTAAATTTTCATGTTTTAAAACAATAAGAATGCAGCCTACTCTGAGTGTACTTATTGTGACATTGTCATAGCAAAAACCTGAGTTCACGCTATAATTGATATAGGTGCCCTAATCATCATAGTGTCCACAAAATTAGTGGCGAAGTTGGCACTAAAGCCTGACATGAAACATCATATGGTGTATGGTACTGTGGGTGCAGAAAGCACAGTTTATGAAGGAGCGTACAGCGCACTACCCTTGAAGTTTGGGAAATTGTCATTGTGGCCCTAGCGATAGTGCTACTGAACAATAACTATTACCTTTTATTTGGAACTGCTTTCATGCGCTACTTTGGGGCTGTTGCTGATATGAAAGAGGAGACCTTTGAAATCCTGGGACAGCGGATCCAAATTTACTTTGCTTACAGCTGAGTACTGAAGGATCCGGTGCACATGGGTCATATTAACCTTGCATATTGTGATGGGGTTGATTCCAGTTCAATAACAACAATTAAAGAATAAGACCCAAGCCCTTCCCCATCAAATATATGAATATCTGGGGCTAATTCTCCGAGATGCTGGGCCTATATCTATCCCCTCTGAACACCAAGTAATAGTGAACACTGGATGTGTGGTGGCTCACCTTTTTGGGTTGAGAACCACTATTCTAAAAAGTATAGTGAACACTGATTTGGTGGTAGAAGTGCCAGATGGCTCTATGGGTAGGTCATTGGGTACTATCAGAAATTGTGCGTTTGAGCCTAAAGTGGCTCAGGCATTATACTTTCAGGACATTTGGAGATCAAGGTCTTGGTAGCTATTCTTTAGAATGGACTAATGCATATCTGCCAGCACCAAAAGTGGCATATTTACATTAGTTCCCAGATTGAGGAGGTCCTCCAGGTTAATGAGTCTGGGCCGCTGGATGAATTTGGTATGCTCATCAAACTGCAGCTTGACATATTGGCGGTTGTACTGTGTGAAAATTTTTATAGGGTTATTGGAAAATCAGATATATCAGGCTATTGCTTTATTTGAATAATAAAGAGATCTTTACCATTGATGACCACAATTTAGGGTGCACGTGGGGAATTGTACATTGAATGGACACAGTTGATCATCATCCCAACAGGTTCCAGCCAATCTGCCAATCCAGAGCATCAGAAGAAGTCATTATAGAGGAAATTGATAAGATGTTAGAGCAGGGAATGCTCAAACCGTCAAAGAGTCCATGTTCTTCACCTGTCCTAATTGTTAAAAAGAAGGACAATACCAGCCAGGTAGTAATAGACAACCACAATCTTAACTGTATTACAAAAAAGGACTCATAATCCTTTCCATGCATCAATGATGCTTTGGACCAGTTGGGAGGAGCATGTTTCTTCTAGGCAATGGATTTGATATCTGTCTATTGGCAGATCAAATTACCTGTGGTGGAACATGAGAAATGCGCCATTATCACGTCAAAAGGGCTTTTTTAATTGACACGTATGCCACAAGAGCTATGCAATGCCTCAGCTACATTCCATTGGACGATGAACACTATTCTTGATAACTTGAAGCTGTTGTGAATTCTTGTATATCTTAACGATTTCAATGTATTCTTCCATACATTTTTTGACCACCTTACCCATTTGGAAGAGGTATTTCACCGATTGGCTGAGGCCAATATCAAGATCAAGCCCCAGAAATGCCACTTTTTCAAGGATCAGCTGGAGTACTTGGGTATGTGATAGACTGAAACAAGGCTGCGGCCCCAACCAGCCAAAGTGGAAGCTATCTGGAAGATGACTACAATAAATAGTAAGCACGACATACAAGTATTTTTAGGAATTATTGGCTACTACCGCTGAAATTATACTTAACTTTAGTTGTATTGGAGGTCCAATGTTTGAGTTTATAAAAAAAGGATGCTGCATTTGAATGGACTGAATGTTGACAACAATCCTACGATACAATTAAGACAGCATTGATTAATGTGCCAGTGCTACACTACCCAAACTTTGAAAAGTTTTTTATTGTACAGACAAAGCGTCTCTTTCCGCTGTTGAGGAAGTTCCTATTGCAAAAAGATGATGAAGGGGAGAATCACCCAGCAGCATACTGCAGTCAAAGTCTTAATTGCCAAAAACGTAATTATACCATGACTTAGTGGTAGTGCTTAGTGATCTACGCTTGTAAGTAATTCAGAGTCTTTTACATGGCATAAGGTCAAAGTCAAATGGATCATACCTCGTTACACTGTTTACAGAACCTTAAAGAGACTGAGGGGCATCTATCCAGATGGGCCCTTAAATTGCAGGCTTACAATTTTGAGATTCTTCAATGACTGGGAGCAAAACACCAGAATGCAGATTTCTTGTTGAGATTACCAACAATTGCAGTTACAGCATAAATAAGAAACATCATGTATGATAATATGCTTATCAGTAAATACAATGATAAGCCGCCACAAGTTGCAAAGGCGTTAAATGAGATGAGAGCCAATACTTTCCAGCTGAATGGTGAGTTGTATAAGTGGATCAGCGATTTGACAATGAACTTTACATGACCCTCAGCACAGCCTAATATCATCATGAGCGCACATAGGGCCTTTGGACATGGTGGTGTGTGCAAGGCAATGGAATTGTTGCGGCCTTGGTAATACTGGGAAAGCATGAATTTTGATGTTCTTGATCTTATCTCTTCCTGCCACCAGTGCCAAGTGGAAAAGCCAATTTGCCAAAAGACCTCACATTGGTTAGTGAAGCTGCACTTTGCTTGGCATACGGCTTCCATGATGTCTTTGGGCCACTGCCAATGGAAGCTAACCAGTTTAAGTACATTTTGGTGGCAATTGACCACTTACCCAGATTGGTTGAATCAAGGGTGATTTAAGATATGGGGGTGGTCATAGTGGGTAAATTCATTATGGAATGCATTATTGAGTGGCATGGCTGCCCTCAGTTCCTCCTTACTGATAATGGAGCTATCTTCATTTCCCACATCCTCCCAAAGCTGAATGAGCTGATGGCCATCCATGGGTTCGGACCACCCTATACCACCCTGAGGAAAGGAATGGTCAAGCGGATCAATGGGTCTTTAGTGAACATACTCCATAAATTAGTAGTGGATTGACCCTCAAATTGGAGTACCCTTCTGTACACCTCCATTTTTGGCTATAATTGAAATCATTCCATCACGGGGAAGATCCCATTCCAATTACTGTATGGATGACACCCTGCTCTACCGGTGCTGCTATATGCCTGTTAAGAAGGTAGCAGCGGAATGGATCCCTCAATGTTATTTGAAAACCCTAGCTGACACATTAGTTAAATTGCAAACTGAAGCATATTCATTCAGTATATCCCTGAAGATTTAGAATCAAGATACTGATCAGTCATGGAGTAACAGGTTAGCCCAGTTCAAAGATTGGGACATGATTCTATTCCATGATCAACATAAGTCTGTTTGGAAGCACAAGTTGGCCAGTATCTGGATTGGGCCATTTGAAGTTATTGAAAAAACAGGTTTGGATTCAGATACTATCAAGGACCCAGCGAGTAGTTGGATCATCAATTGAGTACACACAAAGTTTCTCCAGGTGTATAAGCAATTGTAGCATTATCATCCAGTCAAGGGGTAATGTCATAATCTTGAATTGACTGGACAATAAGCCCTAAATTGTTACAGCAGAATGGGTAAAATCTGCTGAGTCTGAGTATGAGTTATATTTTAGAGTGCCTTGAGATGAGGCGATATTGATTTATAATGATGGTTATTAAATCACTTCCATATGAGGTGATTAGGAGGTATTGATGTATGATGAATAGTTGGTAATTTTCCTCAAATTAAGCAATCGTGAATTTGGTGAATGAATAATTGCCAGAACCAATGAGATATGGTGAACTTAATTACTAAGCCAAGGATTTGTATTGTCTGAAGTTGCTGAGATACAGATGAGATGAGACAATTGATAAAGGTTGTTGTTGATAGTTTAGAGTGAGCAGAACAGCGAGTATCCACTGTATTTTATTAAGTTAAATAAAGGAGTTTTGTAGGAGAAAAATCTCTATTTTATTAATTTTATTACCTTATTATGAGGATTATTACCATATCGTTGGTCCTATTTCTCAGTGGACTAACCATGCGCAAAAACCCTTCAACGTATCTGAGATACCAGCAAAAAAAATAACACCTTTAATAAAGGTTCTTCCTGACCCAACCAGCTTTCAGGAATGCATACACTTCTAGGCTTTTTATTATGGCTAATAACACATCCTCAGTTGCTGTGGGAGCAGTGCTAGTCCAAGAGTATGATGGGATTTAGATTACGGTTGCTTGATATTCCTGCTTAATTTTGTCCTATGAGCAGTTTAAGCGATATATGACAAGGAGCTGGCGGCAGTGTCCTGGTAATTGACTCACTGGCAATACTTCATTCAGGGGGCACATTACAAGACTATAATGAAGAACGAACACCAGTATATTATGTAATATAGAAAGTTTTAGGCTCACCCACACACTAATTCATCACCTAACGTGACCTATGCAACTTCAATCTCAAGTATGGGCATGTCAAAGGGTCCTTGAATGTCTTGGCAGGCATTTTAAGTTAATACCATGCCATGAATCATCGCATAGATGACATTATCAGCCTCATAACAATTGTTTCCATCTCACAAACCCTTGACGCTGACACTTTTTTACGTTTAATTTGTAAGGCTCTTGCTTTCAGGCTATCAAGTTAAACTAAATCATACACCCCTTAAGGACTAGAAATTTTTTGAATCTTAAGGCCCTTTCCTTTCCCAGATCAATGACTTAAGGCATACCCTGTATGAGAGTTGGGTAGCTGCATCCCCTCCCTGCCACCCATATTTCTCTCCCCAACTATCCTTAAGCCCACCGGAGCTGTAAATTTGCAAAGTACTATCTGAAATACAGAAAACTCCGTGTAGATTTGAAAAACCTTAAAAATCAACCTAACCAGGATCATATACCTCTTCTCTGACAGGCGATTCATTGTGGGAATTAGGCTTTTGGGTTGCTTGCTGGTGCGTTCTACACCTAAAATACCATATTATTTGCAAAAGAAGTAGGTTTCTCTATTGCGGCTATTTATTATCAGGAGGTTATTTGACCACTTAAAAATAAAAATACTAACACGTTTAATTGAAATAAAGGGATATTTTTTATGGATTTTTATTAGTAAAATTTTAGGGTCAAGAAGCAAATCCTAATAAGCTCTTGCTGCTTACATTTAAAGCACCTTGAGGCTTGAAGTAGTTGGTTGGGAAATTCATTATTGGTTTTTAACCTAACTAGGAAATATGGTTGTTTGAACTATTGGATCTTGAATAACACCTAACTTTATTAGAACTGCCAATGGAAGGTCAATAGCAGGCAAGACAAACCCTTAGGCAAAGATTTATTATATTTTACCCAATCAAATGCATGAACTAAAAATGACTTCCCTGATTCTGCCGCAGTGTCAGCTCAACCCAACCAAAAAAATCGAGCATTTTGCCCAAGGAGAGTGAGTAAACGGATAACCATGATTTCAGGATTCCACTGATGATCAGTCAGGGTCTTTTGGCCAATTTTATCCATATCAAAACCCGAATTACTCTTATTTTAATATTATACTTTTAATTTTCTGACATTTAATAAGAAGCCATCCTGAAAGAAAAAAGCAATTTTTAAAAAGCAAATTGGAGAAAGAAGTCGATGTGAAAGTCCAAAAATGGGTATTGGACCTGTCACCTAATTCTAAAGCATAAAAGTGAATTCATATATTAGGAATATGCCAAAATTTCCCAAGGAATATTGTGGGAATATTACCTGATACTAAAAAAGGAGGAATTAATGTTCTAAACCGAAATTACAGAATTTAGGATTGAAAAAACATTTCTAAAATAATGAATCAGCTTAGTAACCTCCTCCCAGCACAATCTATAACCCAGCATCCTGCTTATGGTAGAATATTGGGTTATGATTTACTTATTTCCAATAAACAATTCCCTGAAAATCTCCTATTTTTTCTAATTTATTTTATCAAAATTTATCCAAATCCTTTTGTTAATGATTTTCTAAATTTGAAGTCACCCAAGGGTCACGCTTATTAGCCTCTATGATAGGGGATCTTTTAGGTTCTAGCTTAATCTCCTAGCTATTAAAAAGAGTGTTGCAATTTAAGGTTTTGATCAATCATAGGATATTGACTCCAGCCATAATACACTTGCTCCCTAAAAAGTCACCTTTACCCTTGTCCTACTTAATAACGGCATATATTTTGCTACCATTTTTAGCACAAACTTAAGAAATTTTAACGCGCCATTCCCTCATTCCAATTATATGTGTACGTCTGATCATTTCTATTAATCCGTTGTCAGATGTTTTGCTAGCATTTTTTACTGCGCAGATTAAACATAAATAATTGGTTATACAAACCCAATTTTAAGAGAATTGATTCTATCCGCTCATCAATGGAATGCCCATTTTAAAAACCAGTTCCATTCTCGTCAGTCAAATTACCAAAATAATTTTGCAAAAATTTGTCCCAGATATCTCAATTGATAATAACATAAAAATGCTACTGACGTTAAACAGATGAGTACCAAGATGCCCTTAATGTTGAACAGACCACCACAAGATGTGCACAACGTTGAACAGACGACTCAGTCTCATCAGAAGCGTTTATCCACAGCCCAAAAGTAGACCATTAATGGGAAAGGCTAGAATATTCAGGAACTAAAGAGAAAACTGACTTATTATAGGCCAGGATAAGAATTGGTTGGTTTTTTTATTTGAATGGGAAAGAACGCAGCAATGAACTCAATGATATTGTTTAGCCTCAAAAAACCGTGGTCTCTCTTACGCCAGATCAATTACCACTGGAAGTACACCCTGAGACTACAGTGGATTTAAAGAATATATTTAATAAGAGATTACCTTATTACCAAGATTTATATCTTTTTTGAGATATTGCCTTCAAACAGCTATACTTATTTGAGTGAAACTTATAGTTTTGCAATTTCGCCCAATTAAAACCAAAGTTGCAACATTTGTTCATTACAGTGGTGCAATATTGATGCAAAGGCGAACCCAAAGAGCAAATGAGTGATATGCTAGAGGAATTATGGGCCAAACATGTGGGGGCACTTAGCCACGTCTAGACTTACAAAGTTGTTAAGGAGGTCATGGTATATGATGCAGTGCCTGATCATGGTAGAAAGGTTAAGTAAGAGAGGGGAGCCATAGATGGGAGCAGAGACATTTTCTAGTCATTTATAGGAAGGAACTTGATTTAAATACTGGGTACGCTATTATGTTATCATCGTCTCTTCTATAAAGATGGTAGGGAGAAGGGATAACAAAGTCTATACTCTACATATGTGGCCCTAGAGGAGGCTAGGAAACCATTTTTCTGATACTAGTGAAGCTCCAGGAGACATGCCACCAAAGTTACAGATTTGTAGTATAGTAGAACATGATGATAATGAGCACACCAGTTATGGGTTACCCAGTAAGAGCTCAATTGATTCTTTCACCTGAAATCCTCTAACACTAATCCTCTATACAATACGGCAGAAAAAAGCAAGTACTGAAGGAAAAACAAGTATAAGTGGATACTGTTACTTCACTTAACCTTGGGAGGTTTGGTGCTCTACAATAACGATCCTGGTCCCTTGGAGGTTAGGGTACCTAACTGGAAGGAGCTATATAAGATTTAGCTAATTTGCTCAAACATTTTTTTTAGTACTAGATGGTCCCAACTAATTTGCTCAAACATTGATCAATCTAAAACCCAAGTCTTACACTAACATGATGGCATATAAAACGAGATGTAGAGAGCATGACAACCAGATCCAGCAATGCCCAGTCTTGGAATAGGAAGCAAGGGCCCTACTACAATAACTATGAGTTTGGTGAAATGTGTAAGCTCAAACGCATTGGTAAGGGGCAAAAAAATTCACAAAATGTACCAACGGGGCTCCAAAACGCAAACACCATCTATTAACAACCCTATTTCTTGTTGTAGCCCTTTTATCAATCGCTGTGTTTGCTCAAGTAGTATGAAATGTTGCAATTTGAGGTTTTGACCAACCATAGGATACTGAATTTAACTATAATACGCTTACTGCCCTTTATACCTCACCTTTACCCTCGTCATTATTATCACTGTCATATGTTTTGTTAACATATTTAGGCCCAAATCCCATCATTTAGCAATTCTCCATACCCTCATCCAAATCATCAAAGTATGGCAGATTAGTTCCTATTTATCCGCCATCAGATATTTTTCTAGCATTTTCTCACACCCAAATTTATTTTATTTAACCAAGATAAGCCTACCAGGGGATGGACATTACTGAACTAAAACTAAATATTATAATATTAAAAAAATATTCAAACAAAACGCCCAAAATGGATGGATCGATTGAATCATACCTATCAAAATATCCAACCATGTGGGCAGAGAATACTGCTATCCCTCCATGGTGGATGGGGATGGGGGATTAGGAAGCTCATCTTTGGCCACATTCATTTCATCCCAGAGTAGGGTGCGTGTTAAGGCAGATAGTAAGAGTGTGGGGGCATCAGCGGTATGGGGTTCAATATTCTTGATGACTGGAACTTCCAAATAGTTGCCAGCCATAATAATGGCAACGCTGTATTTGGCCAAAGCGTCTTCAGCTTAGAGGCAAGCATCTGGGAGTTTAATGAACGTGGCAATGTTGATTTGGGTTATTTTTGCTTTCAGATTCCGTGCTACTGTTACCACGTCCTAGATGGCTTCAGTGACATTTTTGTGTAGAGTTTTCATATTAATCCTACTTTGTGTAGTAAGATCTTTGGGGATAAACTGAGGTGAAATTCATCCCGCGAGTGCAGCCACAGATTTGGCGGCAGCTTTGTGGAGCGGAAGGCAATCTGGTGTGGCAGCTGCTTCTACTGCAAGCTGGTGGTCACTGTAGAACAGTTTGGCATTAGGTTGTGGGGTATATTTCTGAGGCAGGAATTTTGCATCCCATTCTGCATTACATAACTTTTTACTTGCATCGACAGTTCATCAATGATGTTACTGATTCATCAATTTCAGCCAATAATTCCCATGGGTTTTGGTTGAATTGGATTGGGGAATCAGCGTATGGTTGAGGTTTTTTTAATTCATTTGTGGAAGCATGGGATCAAACTGGGATCCAATCCAAAGCTTGATTGGAGGAATTATTTATGGCATTTGGGTGAGGAGGAGGCTGATTGGTGTTTGCAGGTGTAGCTGCAGCAACAGGCTTTGGGGGTGGATGAGGTAGGATTGTGCCCCATGCCTGAAATTGTACAGGGTGGGCAGTGGATTGGGGGTCAGCAGATGAGTCATCTGATCCATCTGAAGTGGTTGAGTAGGGGCACTTGCATTTCGAGTGGTCTAACCCAAAACTTTTAGACTGATCGTCTGCCCGCCCTCAACGCGGGCCCAAAATGGATGGTTGGGCGCTGAGGGAATAACGGTGCACGGCGGAATTGCCACAGCAATTTTAGTAAATTCAGGGCTTATTGTGGCATATGCCTGAGGCCCAGCAAGTCGTGTGTCCCCATTTGGGACCACAAATTGTAAGATGGGGTTGGAGCCATAGGCTGCCAAACTGTCCATCAGCTCCTGGTGGAGCACTTCAGGGGGGAGGTGTGTGGGCAGGCCAGCAAACTGGACTACCAAATTGGTGTCCGCTGGGAGCTGAGTCCGAGTTGTGGGGAAATGGGTGCCCTGGAATACCAGGGGCACAGTTGCTGCAGTGGCAGCGTCAGCTTCACTGGTGAAGCCGGGGTTGAAATACCACTTGTAGGGGCAGAAATCGATAAATCTAGTGGTTATCATCACTGCCTGTGCCATTTTGATAATGGCTTGATTATTGTAGGGGAAGAGTTTCCCACATTTAACCCTAAGGCCAAAATGCATGTTGCTCTGGGGGAGCACTAGGGGGCAGCATGGTACCGCTTGGGTATGAGCAAGGTGGGCGTCCAGGTCCTTGGGCGGAACAAATTGGCCCATAGGTTTGGAATGACTAGGTGAACCAGTCCTAGCTCGTTTTCCTTCCAGATGGAAAACAGCGGGGGGAGTTTTGCCACTTCCCCACGCTGGAGCAGCCGGTGGAAAAACTGAGGACATCAGAGCAAAACTACTACAGGCGAATTCAATTTGTTTTATAAATTCAAGTAATTAGGCTCAGAAATTTACACTGAGCGGAAAGAGAGATTTCTCTCACACCCAAATTTAATTATTTGATTTACTAGATGATTAACTCTCTGGAAATAGATTTCATTCTGCTCATCAAATGGATGGTCAGTTTTTTAACCCATATCCATTTCTGAGAGTCAAATTTGATGAAATGATTCCGTTAGATCTGCCTTTATTATCTCTGGCAATTGAAACTATGAAAATGTGTCTGACGTTGTACAGACGATCATCAAGATGCTACCATTGTTGAAAAGACAATCAGAAAATGTGCCCAACACTAGACAAATGACAGTGAATATCAGACGCATTTATCCCCAGGGTATAATAGAACCATAAGGAGAAAACTCTTGCTGATTTGGTATCTGGAAGGAAAGCTGGTTGACTAGAGGCCAGGGTATAAATTATGGCCTTGTACTGGAATAGGGAAGAATGTAACAAAGCACACTCCAGTGTAAATTATTCCCTAAAGAATGTGGACACCCTTTATGCGGAAACCATCACTACTGGAAGTACACCCAGGGCTACAACAGATTTAGAAAATTTATCAATAAAGTTTAGTTATTTCTGACTTTAAGTGTGTTTTGAGGTATGATGTCTTCATACAGGTATACCCATTTGAGTGACATTTATACTTGTGCATATCTCGCCCAGTCTCAACCAAAATTGCAACAGACAGCAACCTAGATTGACAAAAAGCCTTTCCCCTTCTACTCGCATAATACTGATGAGTCGCTGCTCAATAGTATAAGCTGTTACTATGGCTGCTGTGCACCACAATCAAATCTAGAATTTACTTGGCACGCACTCATATTAACAAAATAACACAACTATACAAACCTTTGGTTAATTTGTGTTTCCAATAATTTGAATTTTTTGGACAGAAAGTTAACCACTTAAATTTGGTTAGCTCACTATAAACCTCCCTGTCATGTGGGACAAGTAAAACCTTGATAAAAACTGCTTACCAACTTCTTTTCCCCAAAATTACTTCCAATCTAATGCTAATAGATAAGATTATGCACCAGGCACACTGTTCATTAGGATTTTGGGTTTTTATAACAAAAACTGAATGTTTAGAAAACTGGGTGCTCATAGCCATAGGAATGGAAACTGGGAATGATATTTGGGATGGCTTGGTTCTATAAAATGCTGAAATGAGGCGATGGCGTAGCACTTTTGATCCTTCAGGATATGGTATTATGTAATATACTGAGTTACAGAAAATCTAGAACTATTTGAAAAAAAACATATATAAATTTTTTAAAGAAATAAAAGATAATCTTTGATTATTAAAAGCTTTAACTACTTATAGGGTTAGTAGGTTCCTTGTGATATATGTGGCGCTCAAGTCTCCTTTTGTTCAGGATCTTTACTTCTCATCCAATTTAAGGGTTGAGCCGTTGCCTTTCTCTTAGATTGGCTTTAGGATTGTCAACCTCCCATTGTGTGATGGTATCTGGATGGTAAGCACTGGTGTTGAGATGGAGTGTCATCTCATGATGATTACCAAATCTTCTTTACTAATTTTGACCAGTTAGAGTCAAGAGCGCATTAATCAATGATACATCTAAATCTTTAATGCTTGACCTAATAGGAGGATGATTAAGCATTTTATTGGCTTAATCCTGAGGTAATTTGGACCATTTTGTAGTACAAACGCCGACATTGCCCTATTAAGATCCTGACGTAGGGAGACATAAGGGAGCAGGAACCTAGCATGTATGCAGGTGACTACTGTGCCTGAACATCATTCATGGAGTATTAAGAGTCTACCTTATAGAGTACACAGTAGGGCCCTGATTAGGAATTATCTAACATATTTGAGCGACCACCAGAGTGGTGATGATAGAATATAGAAGGAATCCAATGTGGTTTAAAGGGGAGTGGGATTTTTGCACTTCGTTGAGTAGTTTAATTGGTGGTGATAATGATAATCCCTTGTTTGACTAACATTTAAAGCCCTCTTATCACTTCAGCTAGCGCTCTCATTGTCAATTCATTGTGTCAGATGAGGCATATTTTACTAAAAGCTGGGCGCTGCTAGAAAGTTGATGCTTCCTACCAAAAGTGCCTGAAATGGGGGCATTTTGTTCACTCAATGGTAGCTAATCTAATAGGCTATGAAAATTGGACAGCAGGTAGTGATTTCATTGCTTGAGGTCCATGGCAGCCATCTTATGGATATTAGAGACTAGCATACCATTTGCCCACCTAACCGCACCGTTTTTCAAAGGGTTATAAGGTGCAATTAAAATGTTGGTAACATGAATTAGTGACATTAATTCTTTAACAACTTGGAAAGTGAAATATAACCTATGTCCAATGACAGAACTTTGAGGGGCACCCATTTTGAGTAAAAACAGAGCAAACAAAGAATAAGCCAGTAACCTTGGCGTTGGCAGTAGGACCAATATGGCCTCAACCCACTTGGTGAGATGGTCAATGGCTATTATAATGTAGCGATGCATTGAAGCCCGTGGATAAGGGCCCTATGATATCCATGCTGATGACGCTAAAAAGCATCTATGTGTCAGACCATTTACATGCCAAAGAAAGACTGAGCTTTCATAGGGGTATTCAAATAACAATGAATTAATTCATAGTCCTTAATCCATCAACGTTCTAATTTAACACGAATAAGAACCATATGGTGACAAGTGTGGAAAGTACTGGTCTATGAGCATCATTCCTACTTTGACAAGTAAGCTGACCACTGGGAGCAATCTTGACCACGCTTTATATAAGGGCGTCAAACTGCTAACTTATGTGGGAGGGGATTTTTCCATCAATTGGTGCTTTCCATTTGGGTGGATTCCTAACTTGGATGAATATGTACCTGATAATGTGCGGCAACAAGGGACTTGTTAAGTTCAACCTCAGTCGTTTTGCTTTGAGTGGCATCCGCCAAATCTTTTTACCTGTTTCAACTTGATTGGGTCAAATGGATTAGGTAACAGGTTGATCAGCCCTCCTTGGGTTTTTGGGGTGTAGTCTTAATACCTTTGAGCACTTACTTGATACTGAGGAGTAGTAGTCATTTTGTCAGATTTAATCCCAGCAGAGTCTCCCAAGAATATGACCTCTGAATCATAATTTCCATTTTACCATAAAATTGACAGAAATAATTGAGTGTTTGGTATTTCCGTTTGGTTTAAGATACCTGTGAGACAATTAGCTATATTGGGCAACTTGAAAAACTTGTAGGGTATGACTCCCAAGGGTTTCTACACTGAGAAAGGCAATATCTGTAATAACTAATGTGACGGCCACCAATATTACTGATACACGTGAGTGTGGATCCTCCATTTATTGGGGGTGGCTCCTTGGGGATCGCCAGACTAGTTAAAACTTATAAAATGTTCAAAGAATATTGGTGAAAGTTAAAAATTATTAGTGATACTACAAGTGAACCCAGAGCTCTGCTATCAGCAGAGCATTAAGTTCTTATAATTGAAGGGAAGTGAGGGCGGGGATTTGGGAACAGTTCATAGAACTGGATGCACATATCTCCTAAAACGCATGGACTTCTCGCATCATGGCTCAGATTGCATATTGCGGGTGCTTCAATTTGCAGAGCCTTTTTCTAAATTTTTTATCTTCATTGTGGTTTAGCATGCCAGCTATCTTGCAAATATCTCAACAAAATTTTCTTCCCTTAATAGGGACCTTTACAGATCAATCTCTGGGCTGATCTTCATGTTGGGACTTTGGTCTTGATCGTTTCAAATGGCCCAGATCTTGTCACAGATTATTGCAATTTTTATTGCATAAGCTTTGCCCAAAATCGGTTTTTTTGGAAAAAATCCTACCTTTCATTATTTGAATTGTCATAATATTGGTAGAGGGCCTCAGAAGAAACCCACCACTCTTTTCAAAGGTGTGCTTAAAATAAAACAATTTTTCTACATAATGGCTCAGGAACATTCCCCTTCTTTGATTGAAGATGGTGAATCAACCAATTCAACTTTATGGTGGCAGTCAGTATCCTTACATTACCCTTTCTTAAAAGGATAAAGTCTACTCCTCCCGCTGGATCCCATATTATAGAATAGTTTTTGAAATGTAAGGCAGCTTAATGAATGCTAGGGTCAGGGTTTCATTGCAGCATGCATTGGGCCAAAAGGATTTCATGCATGGAACTTGATGATTAGATCCCAACCATTGGTGCAAATGCAGGCCATAATATAGAATAAAACAGTTGTCATAGGCGGGGTACCCTTTCCATGCCACCAGTATTGAATCCCTCAATTAATTTTTCTTGAATTCAAGATTTCCTCCACCTCAAATCCTGCTACACCTTCCACCACCAAGGGCTCAATATCCGTTGATTGTTTCCCTTTAAATGCGTGACAGCACTGACGTGTGGAAGGACTTATGGACCTTCCATTGTGGGGGAAAATTTACAAAAAAGGCCTTTTATTCAAGATTTTAATGATTGGGAACGGTCCTGCCCATTTGCAGGCCAGTTTTAACAGGTTACTTTAAATTGATATTTTTGTGTCCACCATCACCAGGTCGCCCAGCTGGTATTTGGGCGCTGCTCTCTAGTTTCATTTGGTGAAACGCTTGGCATAATAGGAGGCTTTTGTTACCTCCTCTGCACCTTCTGGTGTATTTACCGATGTAAGTTGCAAAAACTATCTTCTGCAGGAATATTTTTTTGAATTTGGAGGCTAATAATAACTACTGAGTTGTAGCCTAAGTTGGCATACAGTGGTAAAATTCTAGTTTAGGCTTGCAGGGAATTATTATACGAGAATTGGGTTAAGGCCAGATCTTTATCCAAGTAAATTTTAAACAGCTGATACGTAACACCAGAGATAATGCTCTGGGGACTGGGTAGTTCACTCAGTTAATCTGTCGGACTTGATTAAATAAGCTGATGCTTTATAGGGTTTGATGTGATGTATTTTGCACAGGGCCTCCTAGAAACTTGATTTCAACTGATGAACTAATCGCTAATTATCTCCCGTGGTACCTCAAACATGGTAAAGACATGGGCCACAAATAAGTGGTCTATGTCTTCCACCATGGTAGTAGTTAAGCATGGTATGAACAGTCCACATCTGATGAATCTGTCTATGATTACCTTAATAGAATTAAACTCCTTTTTATTGGGTAGACTGACTATGATGTTGATAGATAATGATGTCCATGGTCCCGCTACTTGTCATAGTGGGTACAGGAGCCCATTTCACCCAATTCTGTCAGATTAAGATTGCGCACAGTTCATGCAGAATCTATCCAACCTGGCATATCCTTTTAGTCCATACCAGTCAAACGTTCTCTTTATTAGGTTAGTAGTCTTCTTTCTTCCAGGGTGTCCCATTGTCAGTGGGTCATGAAGTTCCTTTATGATTTAGGGCCATAAATTTTGGGCACCCAAATGTGATACTGAAAATAGATCATCCTATCCTTTTTGAGTACCAACTTGAGGGGCTTTTCCCTGATTGATTCTGATCTCTGAGCGCTTGTCCTTCATTAGTTTCTTCTTGCACATCCAGTACTGCATCTAAGAGGAACCCATTAGCGTTTGGTGGGCTTGGTTCAGGATTGTCTTGTCACATGGGCTCCGTGGTGTTGTTGGAGGTCTCAGGTTGGTCATTGGGAGTAAGATTGAGGGCGTTGTGGGAATCTCAATGGCAGCGGTGGCTGCTAAATCCGCTGATGGCTTGAACAGCACTTGTTTAGGGAAATTATCATAACTAATTTGGCATTCTCCTTGGGGTTGGTCTTAATTGCCAGGCTTCTACTTAGTATGTTCAGCAATATGTGCTTAGGCCCCTTTAAAAGCCCATTAATGGAGTTGTAGTTAATCTTGTTTAGTGTGTTCTGGTTTTTCTATGCTCCAACTTCTGCAGCTATCAATAGTAGATAATGACTTGTAGTCCATGTGCACCGTTGCCATGTGCTTTGCCCCTGCAACAAATACCACCAGTGCAACATTACCCATGCTACAACGGCCAGTTCTCCATTTTTAAATTAACTATGACTATTTGGCACCCATAAATTTTATAGAAAATTATTTCGCTGGTGTTCATTGCCATCATAACCTATAGCAATACTGCTTCCACAGCTGTGTTGGATAAATTGCAACCTACAATAAAAGGATTATCTTCATAGGCATGCATTATAACTGGCGCTGTGTTGAAAACCTCCTTGACAGCCTCAAAGGCCCGTTGGCATTCCGCCAGCCTGGTGACTGGCTCATACTTTCCTGTCAGTGGGTGGAGTGGGGCGCCAAATTCCAAAAATGCCAGCAAGAATTCCTTCAGAAAAATGGGTTCAGAAAGCTGTGGAGATGCTTCTGGGTAGTGGGCGTTGCCCATGTCTGTATTGCTTCAAGCTTGGAGGGAGCAATAGCGTGCCCATTTTTAAGCATTACATTTCCAGGAACTGCACCTCATATTTAAAAAATTTAGATATGATGGCTTTGCATGCAGGACCACATGTTGTAAGGTGGCTCCCACTGCCAGCAGATCCTTCTCATGATACTCAGGGGTAGGGAAATGGATCATAATGTCATCAATATATGACACTGTGTATGTAAAGCGAAGTTTGCCCTTTGCAAGATTGATAACCCTCTTTAAAATGGTGGGAGAAATTTAAAACTAAATGGTATGACCCTGATTTGGTATATGCTGTGGCATGTGCATATCGCTGTCAGATATACTTGTCCCTCTTTTAATTAAACTTGGTGGAAAGCGTTGAATAAGTCCAGCTTTGAAAACACTTTATACTTAGAAATTGCTTGAGAGTTTGCAGCCTCCAGTGGGAGGGGGTATGGGTCCAATACCATAACACTGTTTAAGTAAATGTAATCTACACAAGGGCGAAAGGTCCCATCAGGTTTTTGGGCAAACACATTGGAGGGATGACATTGGTGAGATTTTGTTATTAGCCTTCCCTTGACCATCATTTCATTAATACAAATTTTAGTGCATTCTTCTTGGCTGTCATATACAGATATAGTGGGCAATCAATCTTAATGTGATCTGCCATTAGTCAAAAATCGATGTAAAACTTGAGGTGGCAATCAGTTAGCTTTGTCCACGGAAAATACTTCCTTGTATAGTTTCAGTATTAAAGGTATTGTGGGAGGTCAGTAACTGCACCTGAAGTGGAGTATTCCACTGTGGCTGACAGGGTGTTTATATCACCAATGTGGAGCAGGAGAATTTTACTGGAGTAATAGTTTGTTGAGAAAGTGAGTATATTTCGTTTGATTGATTGTAACAGAATGTTTGCACCTGTGGAACAATTACCTGTCCAATTTTATAATAAGGGTAATTTTAGGATAAAAACGGCGTATAACCTACAAAAAACCCTAGTCGACTCTCAGTGGAATCTGTTGAATTAGAGTAATTCATTATTCCCCATTTCTCAGCTATAAGTTTAATTAATAACAATATGATTATGCTGAACCCACAGCAGAATATGGGAAGTCATTCTGAGGATCGGCCATCCAATTGGTTAAAATACATGAATTTTTGCCCCATGGGTTTGTCTTGCCTAGTGTCAACCCTCCATCAGATGTTTTTTCAGATTGAGGAGAGTTTCAAGAGCTCTGATAGGTTGAACACCATATTTCCTAATTACTAAAGCTTATAATGAATTTAACCCCATTTCGCTTTGAGCCTTGAGTTGCTTTAAATACCAAGCAGCATGATTTTAATAGAGTTCACTTTTTACCCTATTGCTGCCCCTGAAAAAACTTATCACAAGAACCTAACTTTTTAAGTATTTATTAAAAGGTTTAATATCTAAATTTAAGTACTGTAGAGTCCTCTGTAATACTTAATTCATCATACAAGAGTAATATTTTTCCTGCAATCTATTTTTATAATTCAGGTTTAGAATGCAATGTTGAGCATACCAACAACCTAAATTCAAACAAAAGGTGCTTACTACAGGAGATACCTGAACACCACAATATTAATAAAATGGAGGGCTTTCAAGTGAGTACCGCTCTTCCCCCTTCCGCGAAAATGAAACAAGAATAGTTTCCCTTGAACTGCAACAATCAAGCGCGCTGTCCCACCTTAGTAACCTTAAACAACGCCCCTCTTCTAATTAAAAATGATGCTATCTCTTTTAAACCCACTTTAAAGAAAAACACCGCTGGGGAGGGTAGCATTGTCTCATTTATATACGTCTATGAATTTTCTATGGAAGGCGCCACTGACCAATAAAAAAGGCAAGCACATCCCCCTTTCCTGAGTCACATTGCCCAAAAGGTATGTTCCCTCATATGGACAATCTAAGTACATGTGCTGAGGTTAAGGACGCGTTAACTGCTGAATTTGGCTCAAAGCAAAGTTTAAAGAGGAAGAAGCAATCTTTAAGTGCCTCAGAATGAAATGAGGAGAATTTCTAATCACCTTTATTGATTGATTTTAGGGTGAAGCTCATCCCCTGACATTTGCTAAAATACTACCTCCTTATGATGCCCTTGCTGCCATTCTAATTGTCTTAGCTTTTCACCCTTCCATAGCATAGTATAGTGTCTCCATTAAAAGCATATTTGTACCATCTGTGATACCAAGGAGGCGCTGCTAGAGGTTGCAGATATTTATAATGATGAGGCTACTTCAGGAGTTGTTTCAAATCCACAAGTCTCACCATTAAGGACTTTTCGACCATAGTCCCTCAAGAGTAGTCCCAAATGTTCTGTATAGCCCCACTTGTGTTGCTTACTACCTCAAGATTAGCACCTGAAGTGCGGATCAAACTTGATCTCCCTCCGCCCTACAAGCTTGAGATTACTAAGCATGTGGGTCAACGTGCGCTACCATCAGAGGACGCGCTCCTAGCCACATAATGTTGTACAGATTCATCGTTTGCCATCTTTAAGACTCTGCTCTGCCCCAAGCCCTCCGCGGAGAGGTTTTTTTAGGAGCACAAAAGGATGCTTCTAAACCCAAACCTCTCCCTTTGGTTACAGTAAAACCCACCAACCATAGGTTCAAGGACAAGGCTGCTCAAGCTAAGCAGCCTGCCCTAAGCATAGCTGCGGATGTTCCCAAACCTAAAGTTTTTATGGTTTTCACCTCCACCTCCCTTCTAGAATTCACCCAATGTGTTTGGACAATACTTCTGATGACGAGTCTGAAGGAATTATGAGGACGTCGGTTACTATGTCCTAGGAGCCCCTGCTGAAGTAGTTATACCGGATCATCTGAAACCTGATTTAAAAGATAAAGCCCTGATCCCTCAAGAAACCTACTTTAATCAAGTGCTGATGTACTGAGGTTATTGATAACGCTATTGATGCTGATCAAGTTATTGCTTTGCTGATCTAACTAATTCATCATATTCACACCCTACAGTCCATTAAAAATATCTATCCTGAGAGAGCTAAAAGGCTTGCTTCTACTCTTCATCTTATGGAAGTATTAGCTCTCACCCCTAACTTTGGTGGGACCATCTCTATTTTAGAGATCATTATTCAAAAAGTCCAGGTTAGGGCTATAACAGGCACTGGATTTCATGTGAACGTTCTCTCTTCCAAAATGATCAAGAAGATTAAGATGGCTCCTGGATTTGAGTATATTCAGATGTTTGTAACTGCGAGTCCCAACAACACCCATGCTATTGGAGCCTACACATACTTGCCTATTAGTAGTGTAACGCTCATCTTTTCAGCTCCCGCTGTGACCTTGGATAATAATGCTTACGACATGATTACAGGCATGCAGTTTATGATTGAGTATGATGGTATAATCAATGTGAAACAGGGTTACCTTTTTTACTCAGTTATGAAATCCACCTAATTTTTAACAATGAAGAACCTTTTAGAAGATATTACTGATTAGTTGAATACCCTTCTCTGCTTTACCTTTATTCTACACGACCTCTGGATGAAGCACAAAAAAGTTGCCTGATTCAGTGGACGCTTCAGAGGGCAATCCCCTTTATTCTTTTGAGGAAACAGTATTCAAGGCTGGTTAACAATGGGTAGTCACAATCAACATTACGCTACAAATCCCCTGAGCCTGTCTGCTGCAAATAAAGCATTGATGGAGTAAGCTCTTTAGAACCCCAGGTGTTGCTGAGTATACTAGACCCCGCCTATCAACGACTCATTAATATCTTATATATGAACCTTTCCAATAAATCCATCATTGTCAAAAAATATCAAGAGATAGGAAAAGACAGCTAATCCCCCTCAATAGTATTGACAAGAACCACTTTATTGGGTTGATGTTGGATATGGGCTTACCCACTGACCAGTTCGTCTGTACTCCGCCTAAATTCCACATTTCATATGACCTAAACCCGGATGAGCTTGGTCCATGTGCCAGGCCAAGCCCCAGTCAAGATAATGGCGTTTGCAGATGATTGTGTGGTTGGGGTGTCTAATAATCAAGATGCACGCGCGCTTGAAGCTCTCATCCAGGAGTATACCCGGTAAGCAACGCGGCACTGAACGCTTCCAAAACTGAAATCATCCTCCTTGGTCGGTTTCAGAACTGCTGGACCCCAGCAATTAGTTCCCAACCCGGCCCATCTGCTCGCCCACGTCCTCGCCCTACTAACTCAACACACACCGCCCCACTGGTGCTCCCCTTTGTGCCACGTCCTACCATAGGACCGGTACGCCTACTGGGCGTGTGGATGGAGGCAGGCGGATATGCGTCAGCAGTAATGGAGTGCCATATTCTGGACAACGTGACGAAGCGAATCGCCTCTCTCAGAGCCCACCCTACTTCCCTTACTGGCAGGGTTTTTTAGCCAACTCTATGCTCCTCTCCAAAGTCTGGTTCAGAGCCCACGCCATCACATTCTCCCCAAGCTTCTTCAACTCCTTGTATGCCTTGCTGCAAGGATGGCTTTGGTCAGGCCGCCCTCCACCAGTACGGCTAGAGGTCATGTTTGGCCCTCATCATCATGGTGGCATGGGCATGCTTGACTTCAAAGCCCATGCTGCCAAGATCCTGGGCACCTGGATTGCAGCCGTCACCGCCCCTACACTCCCCTCCCAACACTGGTCCCGCGCAGCCCACTCCAACTTCTCCCGCGCCTTGGGCCTCAACAATCCATCGAACCCCCACTCCCTGATGAAATACCTCGCATCACACACATCGGCCACAGGTCCTCACAGAAATAAAACCCATTACAAACAAATCCTACTCACCATGCTGAGCGCTGAGTGGAGAATTCGTATTAGCGGACATACAACCCAAAGAGGCCGCCCCTCTCCTCAGTTCACACAAGAGATACAGGGGCTACCCATCCATGATGGCGTGATCCTCACACAGCCCCATGTCCTATCCAGGGTGGACTACCTGGACATGATGGACATCCTTTACTCCATTGAGACTAAAAAACTATCTGGAAATAAGTACAACATCCTCTGTTGCAGCCTCAAGTCCGCTCCCATGTGTGGCGCTGCCTGAGGCAGGTGTATCGTACAGCTGAGCGCTCTAACGCTTTACACTCATCCTGTGTAGTGTGTGGCCAGTATGGAACGCTGTTCCACCGCCTGGAGAAATGCCCTAACTTTAAAGTGATATGGCGCTAAGTTCAACGTCTGCTGGGCCAGGATCAAACGCATCCCTTTAGTCTGTCAAGAGATATGTTTGCTCTATCAATGGCCTCCTCTCTTCCACCCTCCCTCCATGCTTTGGTGGTTGCAATCTCCATGTGGACCATCCACACGATTGTCTTAGATGCCATCGCAGGCTCCACCCCCACCCTCCCAGAAGCTGTCCACAGATTTCGGTCTCATTTAGTGGACCACTTTCAAGCGTGGATGTTTGGATACCTCCCACCACGTCGCCGACAGATGGTCTCCTCCTGGTTCCCAGTCTGGTTAATCAAATCAGACCCCTTCCTCCACACGTGCTCAGTTGTGGCTACGGCCCCTCCACACGTTCCCTCCCCCTCCCCATAGTGGCGTTCCTGCTGGCAACAAGAGATAGCATCGCTTCTCTGGGGTGCCTTCCCTGGTACTAAGTTTTGTCTCTTCTGAGTCATATTCAGAAGTGTCTGTCCCATGGTCGGCCTTCCCCGCAATAAAAACAAATAAACCCGGATGAGCTTAAAAGTTCATCCTCTGTTGGCTACCTAAGGTGATATATTCTCCCAGTCCAACACGGATTATGGGCACATGCTGGGATGGAGCCACACTATTGATGTTGGTGATGCTTAACCTATTCTATCTAAACCTTACCATAAGTCCAAAGTTGAAGAGCAGCAAGTGAGGGCTGAATTCAAGCAGTTGTTAGACGCTTATTTATGAGTACCGTTCTAAAGCTCTTAGGCGTCTCCATTCTTTCTGATCAAAAATAAGAATGTATGTCATCGAGTAAGATGGACTACCATAAATTGAATAACCTCACTAAGAAAGTTAGCTATCCTATCCCCTGCATAAATGATGCCTTGCGCAACACTCCGGCTCAAAATTCTTCTCATCCATGGATTTGGCCAGCATATACTGAAAATGGATCTTTCTCCCCAAGATCAGGAGAGATGTGATCTCATTTGCAGTAAAGGCTTATTTCAGCCTACCCGCCTACCAAAGTGCCGTGCAATGCACCGACATCCTTTCAACAGCAATGGACCACATTCTGCAGGACCTCAATCTAAGCTGTGTGATTATCTATCTTGATGACATCAATATCTTTTCTGAAACGTTAACGAATCTCGCTCATTTAAAAGAAGTCTTTCAACGCTTTTAGGTTTCTAACATCAAGTGGAAACTGTCAAAATGCACCTTCTTTCAAATTATACTAGATTTCCTCAGGCATGATATTTCTCAGGAATGGATCCAAACTTTACAGAAAAAGGTTGAAGCTATCTCTAAAACGCCTGCCCCTAAGAATTTCTGAGTTATCCAGGTATTTCTGGGTATGATGTGGTAATATCATTAGTTCATCTCCAAGTTCGCCCAGCTCAGTGAGCCTCTTGTCAGAATATTGACTAAAACACCTTTCTATTGGGGTACAGAACAAGCAGCCTCATTTTAAATTTTAAAGCTATTGCTTCAGCAACTCCCTATCCTAAGCCACCCCAAATACAGTAAACCCTTCATATTGTTCATCAATGCCTCGGATTATGTCGTTGGAGCCATCCTGGCCCAATTGAACAGTAATAGCATAGACCATCCGGTCTCCTTCAGCAAAATGTTGTCAAAAGCTGAAAGAAACTATAGTGTCACTGAGGAGGAGTGCCTTGCAGCTTTACTCACTCTTAAACATTACCACTTTTTCCTATATGGCACTTCCTTCAATGTGGTTACTGACCACGTCTCCTTAAAGTGGCTACAAAACATGAAGGATCCCACTGGACGCTTGGCCTATTGGGCTCTTAAACTTCAACATTAAGATATGAATATTGAGAACTGATCTTTTACACGTCATATGAATGTGGATGGTTTGACTCGGCTGCCTATCCTCATCTGGGCATCAGTGAAACGGATAGATTACATGATCTCCTTATGGCCCCCGAGATCTGGAATGATGAGGATGACACTATCTGGAATATGCTAGCACGACACTCACAAAACATTAAAGTGAAGAGCGGAAAGTTATAACACAGGGTAGGAGTAAATTGGATTCCCTATCTTCGACCTTCAGAAAAGGCACTGGTGATCTTTGACGTCCACTCTACCCTTGGCCTTGGTGGGGTGAGGAAACGTATTAGTAAAATAAAGAATGGTACTATTGGGAGGGCATCATTAAATTATTATTAGAATCTTGGATGCCTGCTTAACCTGTAAAAACAATCCCAACTCAAGACCTAATACCAGTGTCAACCAACTACCTTTCAATAACCTTTCCACACGATCATTTTAGATGTGGTTGGACATCTACCCCAGACTACCAGTGTGAATCGCTATATATTGGTAGGTATTAATCAATGCAAAAAATAAATTGAAGACGTGGCTCTCCCTGCTTAAACCAAAAAGCTACAGCCACTTTCCTCTGCCAGCATATTTTCACTCACCATGGATGTCCCCAAGTCTTTCTCTAAGACAACAAAAACAACTTCACCTCTAGAGTGGGCAAGATGCTAGTTACTTCTATGGTGCCCAACAGCTTTTTTCGGCCTCCTAGACCTCCTCTACCAATGGAACACTTGAAAGAGAAAATGGTATCTTGGTATCTATACTGAGATAAATGGCTACCTCTGACCCTTTAATTGGGACCAGTTTCTGCTTAGTGCTCTTATGGCTTACCGCATTAGCTACCATCAGGTTCTCAAATTTCTCCCTTCAGCATTCCATATGGGCGACAACCTGGGATACCCGCTCTATTAGCCAAAGATGTCGTTACAGGTAATCCAGATGATACTGACAATGCCATGAAGAGATTGACCCAGCACATCATTCAGCTACAATCTGAGGCAATTGCTAAATTAGCTAAAATGGTCATTAAAGATGGCCAGGCCTCACGAGTCCTGGCCTCCCTTGCCCAACTTTCAACTCTCTAATTTGGTATTATAATACCATAATTGCATCACAGCAAGGAGTGAGAGCTTGGCTCCAACTGAGAGGGACCTTTTGTCATCACCTATAAGAGGGGCGATAAATATCCTAGCAATTCCATTGCTGAAGGAGTTACTATCAACCGAGTTAATGGGCGTTACCTGAACCCTTATTCTCCTTAATACTTTTAAAGGGGGTAATTTTGGATAATTAACTGTCCAATTTTATAATAAGGGTAATTTTAAGGATAAAAACGGCTTATAAACTACAAATAAACCCTGGTCAATTCTCAGTGGAATATGTTAAATTGAGGTAATTCGTTAAGCCCCATTCCTTAGCCATAAGTTTGATTACTAATAATAAATTTATGCTGAACCAAAAGCAGGGTATGGGAAGTCATTCTGAGGATCGGCCATCCAATTAGTTAAAATAAATAAATTTTTGCCCCATGGGTTTGTCTTGCCTAGTGTCAACCCTCCATCAGCTGTTTTTTCAGATTGAGGAAAGTTTCAAGAGCTCTGATAGGTTGAACACCATATTTCCTAATTACTAAAGCTTATAGAAAATTTCACGCCCATCTCGCTTTGAGCCTTGAGTTGCTTTAAATTTTAAGCAGCATGATTTCAATAGGGTTCACTTTTTACCCTATTGCTGCCCCTAAAAAAACTTATAACAAGAACCTAACCTTTTAAATATTTATTAAAGGTTTAATATCTAAATACAAGTACTCTAAAGACCTATGTAATACTTATTCCATCAGACAAGAGTAATTTTTCTCCTGCAATCTATTGTTATAATTCAGGTATAAAAATGCAATGTCAATCATAGGGAGGATACCCCAGTGGTAGAGTATGGACCCTCTACCACTGCCTCCCGAGTTCGATCCCGGTAATGGACTTTGGGTAGGGGACGATTTTGACTGTGTTGGTTTTGCGCGCCAATGCCCCAAACTGAGATAGCAAATAGCAAAGGCGGTTCATGGAGTTCCTGGCCTATCATACGCTGCGCATGGAGGTTTTCCGGGTTTTATCCTCCTTTCCCATTTTCTTCACTTCCCTAATTGGTGCGGTACCATCCCCAGGTCGGCCCACCTTGAATAAAATTTAAATTTAAAATGCAATGTCAATCATACCAACAACCTGAATTCCAACAGTGCCACCATTTTACCCTAAAAATCATGGGTAGAGTAGGTCTAGAATTGCTGACAAGTTGGTGTGGAACTGGTATCCATCAGCCAAGAAATTTAGTGACTCATATAAAAGCTGGGTGATTATTGGTACCATAGAAGCCCTTATAATGGGTGGCCCCATGATGACTGCCAAGTCTAATGCCTGTGCCATCCTGATGTTGATAAAATTCTTGATGCTCCCATGTTCACTAGTGAATTCATCATGCGCTTCTATAGCCAACTATAATGTCCACAGCAAAAAAATAAGTAAGATTAACTTTACTGAAGCTGTTTAACATGCATACTTACATGGTAGTGTCTTCAATTGAGGAATGATCCTGTGTTTGATTTAGAAATTGGGAAGTTATTACTACCACCTGAGCATACGAGAGCATTGCTGACGTGGGGTTTAATGAATGAGTCAGGGGGCGTACATGGCTAAGGTTCTCAATTATGGGATTACGCTGGCAATCCTCCTCAAATACTCCATTGTTTTCATTTGATAGTGGGACAGTGCGGGGGCCTCAGGATCCACAGGTATGAGCACAGTGCCTGGGGCTCTTTATGATACATCCCAACTAATTTCAAGATTATGGGTGGTTTGTCCTGAATTGCTAAAATTTCTGGGACCTCCACCTATGATATGGATGATCTGTGCGACTTGAGGGTGGGCTGGTCACGTTGTATAATGTCAGAGAGGTGTGCCTCTTCTTCCTGTACCTTTGAGGGTCTGTGTGGGGTGGTAGCCATTATTTCTGGCATAATAGGGGGGCCTTTTTCTGATTGGTTCTATTAAAAGGGTGTCAGATATACTGCCCAATACTGAACTTTGTTCTAGTTTGTTGTCTACTTTTATTCTCCTTTTTAAATATTACGTGGACCCCATAATTTGGGGTTCATGGCTGTTTTGGTATAACATATGTGCGGCTTTATGGTGGCTGATCAATTGGTATGTCATATTCCAGGGTAGGCCTCAAACTTCAAGGCTAGCTTGTACGCCCCCTCTAAAGTTTGGGGTCCATTGTACCATGCCATGTGGGCTCCCGCTAGTTGGTTGAGAGAAGCACGGAAGGCAGCAATGGCAATGTCGCTGGTAGTTGCAGAGACTCAACAAGTTGATGGAAGTCCTTAATGTGGTCCTCCAAATTCGTTGCCATTCCTGTTGTTGGAATTATTGGCACAGGAGTTGTGGCCTTGATTCCAGTGTGGCCATCATGGACGATACTATCATAGATAATGAGGGAGGCAACTCCATCAGGTATGGATTTTGGTATATTAGTTTGTGGGCCCAGATTTTGGCCTCGCGTCCAGGCGTCCACTAGTGCCAAGAATCGTTGGTCCTCTAAGGCCTTCGTGGTTCTGTCTAAAGTTGCTTGCAATTTGAGCTCCACCAAAACTCCCAACACCTGGAGGTCCACTTCATTAGAGAAAAATGAGGTGGGCTCTATCAACGTTATGTTACACGCTTGAGCATTTGAAAAGGGTGAAATTGTTTATGCTTGAATGAGCAGTAATTGCTTGATGGCCTTGGTTAACATTATCCATTACCAGAAAGTCAGAAGGCGCACATGAGATTATAAAGCTCTGTTTTGCTAATGATGAGCACAGGTTCAGCAGATCCTGGACCAAAGATATGACAGCAGTGATAATTTTCTAGGTCATTATGTCACACAATCAACTTTCAAAAAGACTGGACTTCCATTGGGAGTACTCCAATACCCACAAAAGAAAACATAGCCCACAAGTCATTCTCATTCTGATGATATGAAAATAAGTTTATGCTGGTACAATTGCAGAAAGTACTAATCTATGAACATCATTTCTGAACTAAGCAGTAAACTGATCTCTGGAAGTAATCTTGATTACACTATATATAAGGTGGTAGACTGCCAAGTTCAGCGGAAGATATTGTTCTTTCCATTAGTATTTTTATTCGGGTGGGATTCCCAACTCAGATCAATATGCACCTGATAACGTGCGGCTCCAAAAGTCTCGTCAGGTTCAACCTCAGCCATCTTGCTTTGAGTGGCATCTGTCAGATATAAGTTCCCTGTTTTATCATGATCAGGTCAAATTGGACTAAGAAACAGGTTGATCAACCTTCCTTAAGTTATTTTTGTGCCACACTCCTAAACCTTTTGAACGCATATTTTATACTGAGGAGTGAAAGTCACCTTGTCTGGGTTAATCCGAAGTGTCTCTCTGGAATAGGACCGCTGAACCATCATTTACAATTTTTATAAAATGGACAGAAATAATTGAGTGTTTGGTCATTCCGTTTGGTTTATGATCTTTGTGAGACAATTAGCTATATTGAGCAACTTGAAAATCTCGTAGGGTATGACTCCCAAGGATTTCTAAACTGAGAAAGGCAATATCTGAAATGACTAATGTGATTGCCATAATTATTACTGATACAAATGAGTGTGGATCCTCCATTGGTTGAGGTAGTCCCTTGAGGATCGGCAGACTAGTTGAAACTTATAAAACTTTCAAAGAATAATGGTGAAAGTTAAAAATTATTAGTTGTAATACAAGTGAACCCAGAGCTCTGCTATCAGCAGAGCATTAGGTTCTTATAATTGAAGGGAAGTGATGGCGGGGATTTGGGAACAGTTCATAGAATTGGATGCACAAATCTCCTAAAACGCGCGGACTTCTTGCATCATGGCTCAGCTTACACATTGCAAATTCCTCAGTTTTTGGTTCCTTTTGCCAAATTTTTTGTTTCCATTGGGGTTCCAGCATACTAGCTTATCTCAAAAAATTTAACTAATTTTTACCCTTAGGAGGGATCATTACAGATCAATTTCTGGGATGATCTTCCTGTTGGTACTTTGATCTCAATTTACTTAATTGTGCCCAGATCTTATCACAGATAAATGTATTTTTCATTACATAGGCTTTTCCCAGATTGAATTTCCTGGCAAAAACCCCCTTCATTTTTTGACTTGCTATAACATTGTGTCAAGGGACCTCAGCAGAAACCTACTGTTCGTCAAGGGTGTGCCCTAAATATTACAATTTTCAATAGAAGAGCTAGGATATGGTCCCCCTTATTAGATCAAAAGGGGTGAATTGACTGATTCAACTTTTGAGGTCACCAGGGCCTTTTATGGGATGGACCAACAACTTCTTTCTGAAAGTGAAGATTTAGCTAATGATTGGTTCTGCACGTCAAGCAAGCATATAAACCCTCTTAAATAGTCTCAATACTCTGGAGAAAATAGCATTGTTTTTTTTAACCACTCAGTTTTTCTTAACCATCCTGTGTCCTAATGGGCATGTTTTTCTTAATTATCTAAGTCCTAAGGATTACATAGATATGGAGCCATTTCCCTTTGACTTTCTTATAAAACATGCCACCTTGTATCTGAGTGTTTTTAACCATTGAAGCAACACCTTCATCAATTCCAGGAGTTCCAGTTCCAATTACTCCAGCTGACTGATCAAAGTTATATGAGTGGTCTTCCTCAAGTAATAATACAGCAAGTGTCAGAAACCTGGATAGTCCATCTTCGTTTTAGATAAGTCATGACCGCCTGATGTATTATTTTAAAGCCGTGTTCTGTAACTGGAGGGAACACCTGGCCAGTTGGCTGTTTGGAACTAATATTTTATGGACCCACCTTAAGGAAGCATGATCCACAATCATAGTGAAATGGTTCTTATATAGGGCGGTCAAAGGTGCTTGACCACAAGCAATACAGCTAAAAATCCACGTTCAATAATGCTGTGGTTTCGTTCAGCTTTATTATAGGGTTTGCTGAAATAAATCACCAGTCAGTCTATTTGATGTTACTCCATATGGGCTAAAGTGCCCTTATGGCGATGTCAATGGCATCTATAAACTGTACAAAGGGTTGGTAAACGTTTGGATGGATTATTAAGGCTATGAGATGAGTGAGATCTCATGAAGAATAAAGCCTGGTCCTGTTTTGGGTCCCAAATGAAGGGTACGTTCCTGGATAGCAAGTACACCAAGTCTCAGCCAGGTCAGCAAACAAGTGCAGGAATTGTATGTAGTGCCATATCTTGCCTTGGAACACTTAACTTTAATGAATGCTTTGAGGCTTCTAAGGAGAGTGTCTATAACTCTCCTGTTTCCAGCGTGGATGTGCTCAGTGCACAGAGCCAAATCATGAAAACTAACTATTAGAACCAAAGTTACTAGAGCTCAATAGAGGAGGCTAAACAATAATAACTTATAGGGGAAAGTGCAATTATAAAAACAAAAACACCACCAATAATGATGCGCTTCACAAAAGGGAAAATGGTAAGCATCCCAGGATGGAGGGAACCTGAGCGAACCAACGGTGCATGAGGGGCTAACCAGATCATCTGTAAAATTATTTGGTTAATGTGGTGTGAGACCTCCTCAACGGGGTCCGTGCACAGGATTGTTTAAATAGCATTTAATAAAAATGGTAAAACGGGGAAATTTTATTGGGAAGTTGACCAACAAGGAGTGTTGGTCATGGGAAACAAATTTAAACAACATCAGGGGAATAAGGGTATGCTGAAGTGGGCCAAGCACTGACCCACCAATAGGTTAACACTATCATCCAAATTGGTCGAATATGCTGAAACTGACTTCACTTGAGTGATTGATTGAAGTTGATTCTGACCCAAATGCGTCATTTCATAAATGGGACAGGTTTTGAAACCCCAGTTCCTTGACTAATTGAATGGAACTGTCCATGTTAGTTAAAAAGACCGTCCATTTTAACGCCTGGGCCAACGTAAGGGGCTGGGCATTTGGCACCTCTCTAGTACCAACTTGGGCATATTTAGCCTGTAGCCAGCGTTGTTCTAGTGTATGCCTTAGGTCAGGAAGGGCCTGTAACTTCACCTTCTGAGCCTCCTGGAGAACAGCTTTATTCTTGGGGTTGGTCCCCACTATGATGTCATGTGACCATGACATTACACTCTCCTCCTGATGGGGATCAACCCCTACCCTCCAGGGGCTTGCGCAAGGTAAAAGTTCTTGTGGGCAGGGGCCAACTACATAGCGGCAATGGTCAGTTTGGGTTGAGATCTAGCAGCCTGGGGGAAACGCTTGTGGAAAGCTTTAATCAGATCTTGAGCATGCACATAGTCATGCGCTGAAAATCAACTGTTTTCTGCAGCGTCAAAACCCTTTCAGGATACCAGGTACTCAAGTCTTCTCTTAACATGACGGGAGGCTACTATTTCCTCCACTTCACACTCTGGCGCCCCTTCCACAAGATACCCTCAGGAGTCTCTGGTGGGGGCCCTAAACAACGCAGTTTGCTCTCATCAAACACTGAGAAGATCCAAAATGAAGGGGAAGATCTAGCTGGTATGAGGCATGTACTAACTTTCTAACAACGCGGTATGGGCCAATTCTCTTTGGTCCCAGTTTCTTTCATGGCTGCTTTATAAGGGTGTTACGAGATCAAGCATCACAAAATCCCCTTCCTTGTACGCAGGACCCACTCAGAGCTTCACATCAGCGTTCTCCTTATACACTTGCATTGTCGCCTCCAAACTTGTGGGAACCCTCTGGTGGATCTTTTTAATAGTCTTGGCAAAGTCCACTACCGCTAAAACCTTAGACCCACAGCTGGGCTCCATGTTAAAGGCGGGGTTAAAGCCATGGCTGGCGAAAAAAGAGGAACAACCAGTTATATTATGCAATGTGTAGTTGTAACTAAATTAGGCCTTAGGAAGGTGAGAAGCCCAATCTGAATGATCTGCAGCGGTGTAACACCGAAGAAACTGCTCCAAGCACTGGTTCACTCGTTCAGTCTGCCCATCTGATTGAGGGTGATAGGCAGTTGAACGGCAAGGGCGAATCTGAAGAGTCTTACACAACTATTCCAAAAAGATAGAGGTAAATTGGGGCCCCCAGTCACTGATAATCTTTTGGGGAACCCCATGGAACGCATTCACATGCGTGACGTAGAGCCTAGCCATCTCAGCCACGGTTATTGTCATTTTGCAAGGAATGAAGTGGGCGAACTTCGTAAAATGGTCCTCCACCACCATGATGGCATTGTAACCATCAGAGGCAGGTAGTTCCACAATGCAATCCACTGATAGGGAAGTCCAGGGCACTTCAGCTTTCCAGAATGGCACTAACAACCCTGTAATTGTTGACGATTTGGTTTCATTTGGTTGCAGATCAAACACTCCTTAAAATACCTCCCCACCTGAGCAGGTAAGCCCTTCCAATTATAGGTGTTATGTATTAGGTCCAAGGTCTTTGCTTTCCCAGTATGACCAATGGTGATTCCATCATGATGGTCCCAGATGATTTCCAGGCGCAGTGGTCCAGCAGGTACCCAAAGGCGCCTCTGAAACCACACCATCTCATCCTTTACGTGATAACCCCTGGATAGGTCCTATTGATTTAAAGCGCTCTTAGCGAGTACCATAGTATATTAAGCAGATAGTGGCTGAGAAAGGACCACCTTTCTGAACATACCATATTCCTATGCATTTTCCAGAGGTGCAAGCGCTGTCCCATTGGCCAGGGGAGAGGGAAGCTGAGAAAAATTTTATTTATAGGAATCATCACATGTGTGTTGTGGACCTCTACCTCCTTTGGATAACGAGATAAAACAGAATTGCGGCTTAAAGCATCTGCCAAACCATTATCCTTGCCCTTGGTGAATTCAAAGGAAAGGCAAATTGGGAAAGGGTCTCATGCCAACGGGTCTGCCGTGGGGTTAGGACATGGGGGCGCGGTAGTACAGCAAGGCACGGTGATCTGTACATATGCGGAATGGTTGGGTAGAGCCATGCAAGTGGTGGCGCCAATACGTCAGCGCCTCACCATTGCTAGTAGCTCCTTGTCGTAAATGGCGTAATTCAACTCAGGCAGAGACATTTTCCTGGAAAAATATCCCACCGGATTCTCTATCCCTTCTTCGCCTACTTGTAACAAGGCAGTCACTATGGTGAAGTTGGTGGCATCAATAGACACAATGAACTCTTTGGAATAGTCAACATGGTGAAGGATGAACGTGGACAATAGGGTGCAATTCACAGCTTAGAAAGCATCCTCCAAAATGGGGACCACAGAAGCACTTTTGCACCACTAGCCCTATAAAAAGGACGCTGCAACCTCAGAAAGGTTTGGCGTGAACTTTTTGAGGAACGTACACGTCCCCAAAAACTCCTTATTATTTTACTGAAGTAGGGTAGGCCACTCATGAATCGCCTTCTCCTTGTCTGTAGCTGTCATGTGTTCTTGGTCAAACTCGACGTTGTCCAGAAAAGTGACCTGGGACTTGAAGAATTCACACTTGATTATCTTCAGCGTAAGGCTGGCTACCTTTAACTGCTCTACCACTTGCCGAAGGTGTACTGCATGGGACTCCTGATCAGGGGAAAACACCATAATGTCGTCCATGTAGGCAACCGCGCATACCCCTAACAAGTCCCCAACGCTGCATCAATGTGGCGTTGAAAGATTGCAGGGGCATTTTTAAGCCCAAATGGCATGACCTGAAACTGGAAGATCCCTTTTCTGGTACAGAATGCGGTTAACCACTCTTGTCCCTTTTTAATCCGGATCTGATTGAATACATTGAGGCAGTCCAGCTTGGAGAAGACCTTCGCCTTTTCCACATAGCGTGCAATCAGGGAATCTAAAGGAATGGGACGGAGGTCTGGTACAGTAACGTTATTGAGGTTCCCATAGTCTATTCAGGGGCGTAGAGTACCATTAGCCTTCTCAACAAAGAGAAGTGGGGAGCAAACAGGGGAGGTAAGCTGAAAAATCGCACCTTTGCTAACTGATCCTTCACCCACACATCCAAAGCCTCTTCCTCCTGCACAGTCAATGGGTAAGTGGGGGAAGATGTACACACAGATCCACAGTGATCTTGAAGTCACAATCAAATTCAGAGTGCTCAGGAAGTGTGTTCGCGGATGCTGCATCAAAAGAAGATTCCAACCCCTCCAAACAGGACGGTAGGGGAACCTCCATAGAAGGCTTCAGCAAATAGGTTAGTTTCAGAGTGGGCATATTGGGCCAATGGAGAAATTTGCCCTGGGCGTTATCCTCTGACAAAGGAACAATCAACTTGTGATCGTTAGACAAAGACAAGGATAGAGTGGTTTCTTTCAAATTAGTACTGACTTCAAACTTTCTCCACCACTCTACACCCACAAAAATGGTGAACAAGAGGTTTCTAATAGCCTGAAAATGATCAGACAGAAGTTAGGCGCCCACCTTGTAGTCCACCAACCCCATGACTTTCAGCGTAGGAATACCTTGAGAAGCACTGCCTCTAACCATACCACCTAAAGAGAAATTCAATTCAAGATATTCAGCAAGGTCTTGGTCAATAAAATTATTAGAGGCCCCAGTATCAACTAAAATAGTTGTGCTGAACTTCCACAAAGGGAATGTAAGGGTAGCGGTTAATAATAAGTATCCAAAATAGGATTTATCCAAAGCAGAAAACACTACTACCTCACCTGAAATTTCTTCCTCTGGCGTGAGAAAGCCATCAAGGTAAGTTTTCGAATCATAGAAGAGGGAGGGATAGTTAGCCACTCTTACTACTGATGCCACATATCCCACCACACCTTCTGCAGGTGCATATACATTATTATATTTCAAACGAAGTTTTTTTTCCACTTCATTAGTGCCCCAGATCATGGTAGGTGTCAAACGTGGGTTCTCAGGGTAATCTGATATACCGGAATAGGGTCCTCATCCAGGTCATAAGAACTATTAGATGGTTCAGAAGTAAAGATAAGTTTTTCATTATAATTGTTATTTTAGACACGAATAACCATATCCCTCAAACAACAATGGAACTGCTGACATTATCCAAGTCCAACACCCCTAGGCCATCTGCTCCAATTCCACCAGCATCATCTGAAAGCGCTGGCGAAGAAAAACTTGTTTATTCAAAATGAATTTGGTAATTTTGGTGGACGAAGTTGGGGAATTACAGCTTTCAGACCTAAAAGCGTCCATATTCACCAGGTATGAGCATGAAGGGTGGGTACTTTCCAGTTGGAGGCAACCATAATAGCGCCAAGTTGCTCCAACCTTCAAAGAAAAGAGGAAACAGCGGTGCAGCTGACCCCAGCTGAAGCCCACAGTCAGCGCCCATCATTTACACCTTGGAAAAG
This sequence comes from Massospora cicadina, assembly GCA_022478985.1. Taxonomy (NCBI): domain Eukaryota; kingdom Fungi; phylum Entomophthoromycota; class Entomophthoromycetes; order Entomophthorales; family Entomophthoraceae; genus Massospora; species Massospora cicadina. The sequence goes on along the minus strand of JAKSZP010009466.1, from coordinate 69,043 downwards.
TTCCACACGGAAAAAGTTTGTGCACATAAAATTGAGTGGTTGGTTGAATATTGTAAGGAGAGTTTCTATAACTCTCCTGTTTCCAGCGTGGATGTGCTCAGTGCACAGAGCCAACTCATGGAAACTAGCCATTAGAACCAAAGTTACTAGAGCCCAATAGAGGAGGCTAAACAATAGTAACTTATAGGGGAAAGTGCAATTATAAAAACAAAAACACCATCAATAATGATTCGGTTCATAAAAGGGAAAATGGTAAGCATCCCAGGATGGAGGGAACCTGGGCGAATTAACGGTGCATGAGGGGCTAACCAGATCATCTGTAAAATTATTTGGTTAATGTGGTGTGAGACCTCCTCAACGGGGTCCGTGCACAGGATTGTTTAAATAGCATTTAATAAAAATGGTAAAACGGGGAAATTTTATTGGGAAGTTGACCAACAAGGAGTGTTGGTCATGGGAAACAAATTTAAACAACATCAGGGGAATAAGGGTATGCTGAAGTGGGCCAAGCACTGACCCACCAATAGGTTAACACTATCATCCAAATTGGTCGAATATGCTGAAACTGACTTCACTTGAGTGATTGATTGAAGTTGATTCTGACCCAAATGCGTCATTTCATAAATGGGACAGGTTTTGAAACCCCAGTTCCTTGACTAATTGAATGGAACTGTCCATGTTAGTTAAAAAGACCGTCCATTTTAACGCCTGGGCCAACGTAAGGGGCTGGGCATTTGGCACCTCTCTAGTACCAACTTGGGCATATTTAGCCTGTACCCAGCGTTGGTCTAGTGTATGCCTAAGGTCAGGGAGGGTCTGTAACTTCACCTTCTGGGCCTCCTGGAGAACAGCCTTATCCTTGGGGTTGGTCACCACTATGATGTCATGTAACCATGACAAGGCTGCGTCATTTTCTCTACGGTGGTGATCTTGTCTGACAAAGGCTGAATCCCTTACTTAGTATCTCTTTGCCCTAGAACTCCATTTCAGGTTGAAAGAAGGAGCATTTAGAGGTTTTGAGTTTTATGAAAGCTCCATGAAGGCGATTGAAGCCTGACAAAAATAATTTAATTGGCATTGAAGTTCTTGGAGAAGATGGTAATATTGTCAAGGTAGACTAGGACATGACATCTTTAGATCACCTAGGAGCCAATCTATATCTCACTTGAAGGTGACAGGGGCATTAAAGAGGCACTGTGGGAATTTTTAAGTTTTAACAGTCCTTTGTTTGCAATAATAGCGCACTTGGATCAATCATTAGGAGCCAACTCGTCTGTCAATACCCGCTGACTTGATCCATTGCAGAAAGTATTAGGCCCCTGCTAGAAGCTGTAGTAAATCATTGAACCATGGAAGATAGTAAGTACATTTCGCGTTACTGCATTAAGCTTACAATAATCTGTGACAACATGATGGATCCCATATTTTTAAAAAAGCAGGAGAGGAGATGCCCAAGGACTTTAAGTGGATACTAACAACCCTGAGGTTAAAAATTCCATAAGTTTGGTCAAGAGTTGAGTTTCTTCCACCTTGCTCTTTTGGTAGGGTTGTGTGTTTATGGGTAGGGTTTCCCCAATTTTAAAATTATGCATAACCTCCTTCATCTTTCAGAAGAAATACGTGGCCGTGAGAAAAATCAAAATATTTCTCCAAAACTCATCACCATTTCTCCTTTTTCTGGAGTAAAATCTTCCCCTATGGGGGTAGAGACTACAGTTATTGTGTGAGGTTTCTAAACTAAAGTCATGGGTTAAATCCAAGTCCACAAACACAGCATATGTTATTGTTTGGTACTAAATGTAGGTAGGCGACTGGCGTATTAGGTCCAATTGTTTGGGCCTTCAGATTCAGATTAGCCAGTAATGCAGAGATGAAGCAAGAGTATGTGGGGTCAAAAATACCTGGGAAGGTTAAGCTTCCTTCACAAATGAATATTCAACCCCGCTGATTTCTAATAGTCTACCAGCCGGTATGTTCAAGCAATATAGCCATCTACTGTAATCTGTGACACAGGAGGAGTACTTTGGATTTGGGTGAGTAAACAAACATTCCTTCTGTCTTATTAATTATGTGAGGGGAGTTTCACACTCAAGCCTCAGATGTGGTAATTGAGTTGGTCAATAAATTTTTTGGTTTCCATCAAACATGTCTGTGGCTTCACACATTATTTGCCGTCATTGGGTCTATCAGATATCAAGGTTGTGAGGGTATTAAAAAATATAAACCTCCTTTTACATTTTGCATGATAGCATCATACTCTCAGAAAAGGGGTTCCCAGAAAAGAGTCATAAATAGGGGTTGTCAAGAGTTATGGCTGCAGCGTTTAATGTAATCATACCAATCCAGAGGGATAGCAAAGAACAGGCTCCTATGGAGCAGTTCCATTGAGGTTCAGCGGTACCATACTCAATGTAATGGGGAAGATTAGCGCAATCTTAATTTTTTTGCTAATTAAGATGAGATTATAGGCTTTTCTTTCCATTTACTATCACTTTTAGTAACACGATTCTATGCAATTTCTCTGAAATTGACAATCAACCAGGATATATGAGAAATTTTGTCCGCAACAACACCAGTTGGGCGAAAGTGGCCAGCGCAAAAGGCCCAAAGCCCTCCCAACCGCTGGGGAAAAACGCCCCAGCGGAATGTTGACACACCCTCCCACCAAAAAGGGTGAGCACAGTGCTGCATCTGGAGTTTTGCAATTTCTGCAAAAAATGGGCGCATATACCAAAATAGAACTTACAACCCCTGTCCTCCCTTGAGCTCAGCCTTAGAATTATGGTCAGCGATACTTCCCTCAAATTGTGAGAAAAAATGGGGAGGCCTTCTCCACGACTTTCCCAAACACCGTCTTGGTAAATTAGAATATTTACATAGAGGATGGGTGGACGTTGGGTTCATGTCCATGGAGGAAGCAGCAGAAGCAGTGAAAGTCATATTCTATGTAAAAATTAACAATGAAGACCACACCATCCGCATGGTGCGCACATGATGAAATGAGGCAAACGACCTATTCATCATATTTGACCAACTCTCAAGCACTGTGAACCTTGATATCCTCGCGGATAAGCTCCGCGGGGGCCTCAAAGGTTACAGCATAATCAAACAGTTTGAATTTGAGAAATTCCCCTCCTGCCCCACCTGTGTACAGGGAAGGCAATAGCCATTATAGAACCCGATCAGGACGTTGTAGAGGATATCACCCTCATTCCATGCACAGCGACCATCAATCTCCCGAATGGCAGCGTACCTTGCCCCTTCTCCACCACACCGGAACACACCTCACCTATCTGCAAATTCTGCTCAGCTATAGGCCACAAAGACCACGCGTGCCCTGTCAAATGTGGGGTGGAAGCACTGGAATTTTGTGAGGACAAAATGAACGAAACAAGCCCAACTTTTAGCAAAATTAAGGACTCCACTTTCGCCTTCTATTGGGATGAAAGAGATGACATCGCTTTGGTTGAGCCCATTTCATACAAGGACTGTCATTGCTCACAGTCTGCCTGCAAGCAGGCCACAAGTTCCACCGAGATCCAAGCTCGCACCACGATTTCCCTGGAACAGATTCAGGCGGATGCCATGGCAGCACAGTGGAATAACCAATCAGATCACCCGCATATGACCCAAAGCAACCAAAACAATGAATTTTTTGGACACAACCAATCAAACACCTCCAACCAAGCTGTAGCAAATCCACCATGCACCACTGTGGATCCTCCCAGCCAATAATGTGTTTCAGCAATGATATGGTTCATGCGCACGATATGGAAAAACTATTTCAGCCAATCACAATGTGACAACACTCATGCACAAAACCCAATCACCCCAACACCTAGTTTCTGCCCATCAAACCCACAGGCAAGCGGTGGAAGATTTTTTGCTGATGGGGCACAAGCCAACCCACGCCAGACCCAAACTCCATGGAGTAATCCAAGCCAAAAGAAACTGAACGAAACCAGTACTACAACCGCTGGCCAACACACTGGAACCAATCTGGCTAATCAGCCCCATACTCGCAGTATGACCCATTATAAGGAACTGGGTGACCTCAGTGGGTCGCCCCAGCATTCCTGATGTGCAGACTACCACAATCACCATAGGGACGCTCAACATCGCGGGAGCCAAGGCCCCCACATCCTGGGCCAAAAATATGGCTTTTCTGCGCAATATCCCCATGGACATCTTGGGCGTCCAAGAACCACACTATCCACTGGGGGAGGAGGAGTCATGGTAAATTATGCTCCTTCCAGCCAAATCCTTTTGGATGTACCACTGTGTGGTGTTAATTCAAACTAACCATAATCCTCCAGTAAATATCTGAAGCACATCCTCCCACCTGGAGGGACGACTGCTTCTAGCGTATCTTGAGTGGAATGGAGAAACTTTCGCCGTGGTGTGTGTGTACGCCCCAAATGATCCAAATGACCGCCAAAATTTTTTCTCCAATATCCTCTTAATCCCTTTCCCCAAGGCAACATTTTCACGGGAGATTTCAACTGCTGGCTTAACACCATTACTAACCGCTGGCCCAAGTCTAAGGCTATACCCTGCAGCCACATGGAACTACACATACTAAAGGCAATGCTGGGCCTGTGCAACACCATTCCCAAACAAGCCCCCACCCTAGCCAACATGACAAGGCCCCACCACAGCAATAACCAGCTGGTCTCAATGACCCAGATTGACCTGATGCTCGCCCCTATAGACTTCCGTTACCGGGTATCAGATTTTACAAAGACAATTTTTCCTTTCTCCAACCACCGGATGGTCTCAATAGCATTATATCCTCAGAAAAATACCAAAAGCCACCAACCTGGCACAGAGTTCACCCAAGCACCATCCATCTTCCAGAGCTTAAACTTTGGGTCAAGATGGTGCTAACAACACAACAAGAAAGATGACCACCCAATGGGAACCCTATCATCAAGTGGGAAACATTCAAGGCTTGAGCAACCTAGAAAGCCTGCCACCTGAACTCCAGAAAAACAGCTGTGATGTCCGCGACAATCAACAAGGCTATCAGACAGCTTCAGCACTTAGAAAACAACACCTTGCGAGGGATACACCCCCCAATGAGCCACCTGTGGTTCCAGCTATCTACACAGGTAACCTCCCTCTTTAGAAAACACAAGCACTAACCGAAGTATGCTACAGATCAAAATACATCATATCCAGAAAAACTCACATGGCCCAATTCTTCCGCCGTTTTAAACCAATTTCAACTTTGGCAACTTGCACACAGGTCCGCCAAGCAGATGACACACTGGCATCCACTTTCCGATATTGGCTGGATTACACTGATTTTACACTGACCTGTACATGGCGGATTTCGCATCACCTAGAGAAATTGGAAATTTTTTATCTTCCGCTAATATTGACACTATAGCTGATCAACCAGACCTTGTCGCACCCATCACTAAAGATGAACTATGGGAGGTAATAAAATCAACTCCGCGCAACAAGTGCCCTGGGCCTGATGGCCTACCATATGAATTTTTCAAAAATTATTTTGACTATATTGCACCAATACTACTGGCAACTATGAACAAGTGCCTGGAGGACACAACCCTTCTACCTGGCAGCCAAGATGCACATGCGATCACACTCTTAAAAAAAGGAGACCAGGCAGACCTAAACAACTGGCGTCCAATCGCTCTCACCAATACTGACACCAAAATACTAACTAAGATCTTAGCTAAGCGTCTGGGTTGCATTGCTCAGACAGCCCTCTCCCCCCATCAGTTTGGCTTCATCCCAAATCGCTCAATTTGGGATAACATCCACACAATTGCCAACATCTGCCAAGCTAACCCCACAGGTGCCCTTAATTCCTAAACTAAAAGAAAGCATATGACCGAGCTCACTGGGGCTACCTAGAACAGTGTCTAAAGGCTTTCAAACTACCACCCCGTTTTATAAACTGGGCGCTCCTCCTAACGCGCTCAGCCAGGTTTGCAATCAGATGCCCAGGTTTCCTAACCGACACCATCACCCCCCCAAAGGGGCCTCAAACAAGGTGACCTTCTTAGCCCCCTACTATACAATTTTACCCTTGACCCTCTCCTCTGCATTGTAAACTCAAAGCTCACTGGAATCAGGTTGGAGGGACAACTACCAACCAAAATGCTCTCCTTTGCTGATAACTGCGTTGTTGGAGTCTCAGGCAATAGGGATACCATGGCGATTGAGCGCATTATTCACCAGTATGAATCAGTGTTAAACGCCATGCTGAACAAACAGAAAACAGAGTAATTGTTATGGGCAAAACAGTTTGAACTGGGCCTCACCCTCCCACCACCACACAAACCAACCGCACATCCAACCACACAACAACGATCCAAGCCAGTAAAGCCACTGTGTTTACCCTTTGCACACCACCCCGCCACCACCCCAGTCCGTCATCTGGGCATATGGCTCGAAGCTGGTGGATATGCACTTGACACCATCGAAACCAACATTTTAGACAACATCACAAAAATAATGACATGTATGCGGAGGAGTAAAGCTAGTTTAACCAGAAGAGTTGTGTTAGCCAACTCCCTGATATTGTCAAAGTTATGGTTTGCTGCCCACGCGGTTCCCTTCTCCGCCAACTTTACCAACGCAGTCTACAAGCTCCTGCAGAACTGGCTATGGTCTTGTTACCAGCACCTGTCAGGCTGGAGACCATGTACGGCCCACAGAAGAAAGGCAGGATGGGGCTGCTCAACTTCACGGAATGAGCAATGCAAATCCTCAGCTCATGGGTAGCTCTCACAACTTCACCCAACCCATTATCCCCCCACTGGGCTAAGGCAGCCCAAACAAACTTCGCAAGGGCACTACATCTGAGGTCCCCCTCCAACACTGCAACTCTGATGAAGTACTTGCAACACATCCAACTGCCACCGGACTGCACAACACCAACCATTATATCAAATACATCCTGTACAACCTAAGACAAGGGGATTGGAGCTTCTCCTATGCACAGCAATCCGAAGACATTCACCCTCAAACTGGTTACGGTCAACTCCATAGGGGACAAACGGTGACTAACGCGCCTGCCCCAATACCATCCTTTCCTCTATCCTGGATTGACTACCTAGACTACCAAGACATCCCATATGACTTGCGCACCCAAAAGCAGGTGTGCGACCTCGTCACCTGCCCCCTCTTATCCCCAAAAGTGTGCTCCACAGTGTGGAGCTACATGCGCCATATGTTTAGAACAGCCGACCGCACCTTCTCAATGTTCAAGACATGCGCCATCTGCGGCGGACCCAACACATTAGCACACCGCCTGGAAGAGTGCCCGCCGTCCGCGCATATCTGGACCAACGTGATGCCCTTGTACCAACAACCACCAACAGCTGAATTCCGACTATCCCGCGATATCCTGGCACTCAACATGGCTTGCCTATCCCCTACGCTAAGGGCTCTAATTGTGAGAATTGCAATTTGGTCCATTCACACAATTACCCTTGAAGCTTTCAACGAGGTCCTCCACAATTTCAACCAAGCTATCGTCAGGTTCCACAGCCATTTTGCCGACCACTTCCAAGCCTGGATGTTCGTATCACTCTGACACAAATGGAAGAAACAGATGGGCAACTGAATCCCAATCTGGTTCCTTCGTTATGACATTGAAAACCTCGCAGTCTTCATAGGCGGTACACCCTACTAGCCCCTGAGCTGACATGCCACTTAAGGTCTAGTCATCCACCACCCGTGGCTCCTAGCCACACCCAAGTGTTCCAAGTCGTATTTTGTGAGTTTCATTGTTTTGCTCTCTATTCCCTCTTCTGTTTTTCCGTCTTACTCTTCCCTACATATTGGATGTGTCTGTCCCCTGGTTGGCCATCCTCAAATGAATAAAATAGATGAGATTACGTTCACTAAAGACTGCTACCTACTATGGCGTTGTCAGTACTACAGTTCTCTGGACTGGCGCCGAGATCCAAAGGTGGCTCAAAGCTACTAATGTGCAGAAAAGGTTGAGAAAGAAGCGGAAAGCTGGGTAAGTTATTCAATATTTTTTTAGGCTTAAAAGCTTTGATACTTATAGGGTGTGTTGGAACTCGGTGCCTTCAGGATTGTTGGGGCCTCATCCATTCAGGATCTTTACTGATCTTATGGAATTGCCTCCTCATGGGCATCCTAATTGGTTGGTGTTGCTCACCTGACCAATGGGTGGAAACGCCGCCCCATGTGACTCAGGAATAGGGGAAGAGGATCCTGAAATTGATTTAACTCAGCTAGGTATGACGATCAATTTGGTATGGCCAAATTTGGAAGGGGGAATTTGATTCAATTATTATCTTTAATTCCAACAATGCCCCCCTCAAGATCCTGTTGGAGGGGGAATACGGCCGCAGGAACTGACTATGGAACCAATTTACCAAAGTCCCTTGGTTGATGTCAGCAATGGAGTACTCAGACTTCACCCTATGATAACTTTATAGGTGCAGACCAAAGTATGTCGAGCTTGTTTTGTCAGCCTCAAGGTCGATGATGATAAAAGAGAATGAGGTCACCTAATGGAAATCTGGTAAGGAGGGTCATCTGAGATTTGATCAGGATGTCTCTCTTCAAGTGGTGGTGAAAATCCTTGAGTGGCTTGGGCTTGGAGCTGGACAATTTCATCGGTTAGAGCTCTCATAGTTAAGTCAGAGTTCTCAGGAGTGGATTTCTTGAGCATTGGCTGGATGCTACTTGGAAGCCAAGGTGCCCGCCCATATAGGGCTTCATTTGGGGCCATCTTGATAACTCAATGTTAGCTTACTCGGTAGGCAAGCAAGGCGTGGGTAGGTAATGGTTCCAATGAGCAGGGTCTGAGGCAGCTAGTTTTTGAAGAATGGAAATAAGAGTTGCGTTAGCCCATTCAACAGCCCCATTAGTGGAGGGGTGGTAAGGTGCAGCGAAACTCTGGGTTGTGCCAAATAGCGAGGCAAGTACTTGCACTACCTGTGAGGTAAAGTTTAATCCATAGTCTGAGAGTAAGGTTTGGGGGCACCCATGCTGGGTGAAATGGATTGAACAAGGAATATGGCGGTGGCCTTAGCAGTAGCAGCTTGGACTGAAATCGCTTCAACCCATTTGGGTAGATGGTCCATGGATAGGATAATATATTTATGGCCATGCAACCCAGTGGGAAGGGGGCCCACCACATCAATGCTTACCACATTGAAGGGACCAGCCAGGGCAAACACTGAATATTGGAATCGTGGGTTAGCTCAGTCTTGCAATCAAAATCCATGCATTCTTCCAGGACCTCCTAGATTATCTCAATCATGTGGTCCCAGTAGCATCGTGATTTCAACCACTCGTGGGTCTTTTTGAATGGCCCCGTGTCCCACTGTGGAATGGCCTTCTAGTATAACATCAGTTCTAGAGGAGGGGAGGATATAAGGTAGCCCCTTCTTGTTGACTTTCTTATAAAGCAGACCATCCTTAATTTGTGTATCATGAGTATCCCTTTTTAGTTCAGCCTAGACTTCTGGGGTTTCAAACTTTCACTGGTCAGGTCGGCCTATTAGATCATATAGCCTGTCCTCCTCGGGGGTCAACGCTGCTAGTACCAGCATCCTGGAGAGGCCATCAGAATTCTGCTGAAAAGCGCCTGTGTGGTGGACAATGGTGAAATTGTAGTTTTTTTTCATAGAGGCCATCTGGCTAACCGACCATCAGGATCCTTCATTTGTTGAAGCCACCATAGTGAGGAGTGGTCTGTATTAATAGTAAAGTGGGTACCATAGAGGTAGGGCCAAAAATGTTTGATGGCCAGTAGGACGGCTAGGCACTCCCTCTCAGTGACGCTATAGTTCCGCTCAGCTTTATTTAGCATTTTACTAAAGTAGGCCACGGGGTGGTCAACCTGGTTTTTGTCATGTTGGGCCAGGATGACCCCGACGGTGATGTCACTCACATCTGTGAACAACAGGAAGGGTTGGTTGAAGAGAGGGTGAACTAGAATGTGTTTAGTACATAGAGCGGTTCTTAAGGCATTAAAAGCCTTTTTTTGTTCAGGCTGCCACTTGAACAGCACAATTTCCTTCTGTAGGAGATAAAACAGCAGTTCCGCAAGGTGGCAAACTGAGGAATAAATTGCCAAAAATAGTCCACCATGCCAAGGAATACCTGGATATCCCTTAAACTCTGGGGGTGTGACATCTTCTCTATGGTGGCGATTTTGTTTGGTATGGGTTGGATGCCGTCCTTAGAGACCTGGTGCCCCAGGAATTCTGATTTGGACTGAAATAAGGAGCACTTTGAGAGTTTTGCTTTATGGACGCCCTTTGTAGCTGATTGAAGACTTCCATTAGATTCTCAAAGTGCCCATTAAAGGTTAGATAGAAGACATTATTGTCATCCAGATAAACAAGGATGCAGGAAAGCTTTGAGTCCCCAAGGATCCCATCCATGGCACGTTGGAAAGTGGCCAGGGCGTTACAAAGGCCTTGAGGCATCCTGGTAGGCTCTAATAGTCCTTCATTACCTATGAGCACACACTTAGCCCAGTCTTCAGGGGCGAGTTTAACCTGCCAATATCCGCTGACAAGGTCCATGGCGGAAAAGTATTGGGATCTGGCAAGCAGTCAGAGGGAATCAGCAATTTGAGGTAAAGGATAACTGTCCTTTTTAGTGATGGAGTTAGTCATTGATAGTCCATCACCACCTGATGGCTGCTGTCCTTCTTCTGAACCAGCAGAAGAGGAGAGGACCAAGGGCTGCGCGAGGGCACCAAGAGTCTGGCGTTGAGTAGCTGTTTTAGCTCAACAGTCATCTGGCCTCCTCAACCTTTCTTTTTCAATAAGGTTGGGACTGGAAGGAAGGAGCATCCCTGGTTTCTACATGATGGAGGACCCTGTTCATTATTCTGAAGTCATAGGTCAAGGTCAAGAATAGGTCCAAATATTCTTCCAACAACGCTAGGACCTTTTGCTGTTGGTCATCTGAGAGGTCTTTACTGATATTAGTATCAACCAGACTAACCAAGGGTGGAGCTTCCAAGCCAAAGTCTCTTAAGTCCCTAAAGTTTTGGATGTCAGCAATATCCTCTACCAGTAGTAAGAGGACATAGGCGGTGGGGCTGTTTGGACCTACTATTTTAGGTTTATCAGTAAGGTTGGCCAACAGCACTGATATAGATCTGGCAAAGGCTGGATCTAGAATCCCCGGAAAGGCTATCATCTCCTTTAGGGAAGGATTGTCTAGGCCTTGGACTTCTATCAGATACCCTGAGGGGATTTGACATGGACCCAGGTATTGGCGATGACCTGGGATTTTTGGGGGAATGGTAGTTGCCTTAGGTAAGTAAATTGGCATGCCTTCTTGCCCACCAACAGCAGGAGGGGGCAGTCAGACTTGGGAACCCCTAATATGATATTTGAGCCAATCAATTTGGCTTTCACTCTCTAGCAGACAAGCCTGTGCTTTAACCTCGGTTTTGGAGTCACGAGGGGTCTCAAAAACAAGCGGAATATGATCAAGCAAGGATAGAAAGCCACCGTCATAATGGAGCACTTCAGAATAGTCTCTATGAAATTGAATCCCGAGGAGCAGGTCATAGCTAGGGATGTCCAGAGTGATGGCAGGTGTATCTAAAGTGAGCCTCCCGAATCCTATTGGTAGAGAGGAATAAGCCTCTATGGATTGGGTGCACTGAGGGCCAGTTGTGCCATACTTCATGTAGTGAGGCATATTGGGAGCAATCTTGATGCATTTCATCAGCTTAGAGGATATGACATTCTTGGGGCGCCACTGCTGACTATGGAATGGACTGGTATCTTGTGAAATTGAACTGCAACCAAGTGACCAGGCTTCCAAACTGGGGCGGCAGAGTGAGGAACATGGGAGTGTCATCAGAAGAAGAGTAATCAGTATCAATTTCTTTATTATCATTAGATACCAAAACTTCTTCTCCAGATGCCGTAGCTCCTAGTTCGCTTACAGTTTTAGAGGATTCTTGAGGCTGAGTGGGGTCATCAGCACAAAGTGCCTCATCCTTCATGCTGACCGCCCTTTTCCCGCCTCCTTGGCAAGTCGTTTTCAACATTTCTTGGCGCTGTGCCTGGTACCATTACAGTAAGTACATCTGGATCAAGGGTTTTCTGGTTTTTGACTACATGGACTCTGGGAAAGTTAGAGGGGCCAATGGAGGTAGCCTTGGAGTGCAGAGTCGACATAGGGATCTCATTAAGGGCCTCCTTAATTTCTTGGATGCAGGTAAACCCATTCTTCTGGCCAATCATATTCATCTGGACCTCAGGGTCGGATCCTAACGCAGAAATGACAGTGGTAATAGCGTCGTCCAGGGTGATACAATTCATGGTGACCAAGAGTTGAAATTGGGCATAGAAGTGGCAGGTGAACTCTGTGGGGCTTTCTCCCTTATTTAATCAGATACCCATGAAGGTTTGTTTTTGCTTGGATAAAATTTGGTTGCTTCCAAACACTTGGATTAAAGCCTGCATATCTGATCCCAGTTGTGCACTCCTTCAAATGAGGGGTCATGATCTCCCGGGCTATGCTATCCAGGCAGGAGTAAGTACGTTTTATCCTTTGTCAGTCGGAGGCCTTCTCCATGGAGCTTTCATAAGTGTACAGGAAGGATGCAATGCTCTCTTGGCTGGGAATGAACCTCTCTTTAAAACTAGGTTTAAAATTAGTTAACAGAGGAGCGGAGAGGGTGTTAACGCCAGGGATAGATTATGACTTTGAACTTTCAGTTTCCGCATTATTGTGGGGCCCTGTTGGTTTAGCTGGCGTCATAGGCCTTCAAGTTCCTCCTGGACATCGTCCCAATGTTGATTGAGGGATGAAACAGAAACCTTATCCGAGACTTGATCTTATAAAGATTGTATATCAGCCTGTTGGCTGTGAAATTAGTCTTTGAGGGTTGTCAGGAGGGTCTCAAACCCTCGACAGGTTTACTACAGCCAAGAGATGCGTGCATCAGTGAGCTTGGCAAAGATACATAAGTTGCCCATTTCATCTAACAGGGCATCTAGGGAGACCATAGGGTCAAGTGAGACCCCATCAATTTGGAGTCTACATCCTTCAGCTAAATTCTGAATTTATTCACATAAAACATCCAAGGCTGTCATCACACCCTTCCACCAGGGGTCCTCAGGGCCAACAGCGGTGGGGGATGAGGAACCTGGGGGCCCAGGGGGTCCACGGGGACCTTCTGGCCCTTCAGGCCCCAAGGCCCTTTAGGACCTTTGCTCCTAAAGGGATAGTCATGGGAGGCCAGCTCTTTATAGTTTTGTTGTAGGGTCCCTACCAGATCCTTGACTTGGAGGAGGCGTCAATTCCAAAATGTTGTCTTGAGGTGTTGGACGTTCTGACGCAGTTCATTCAAGATACCCAGAGATCCTGTGATCTAATACCATTACCTGGTTTCGAACTTCATTAATCAGCCATCAATTATCAATTATGGTCTCTTGGTTGTCATGGATGAAGGAGGAGGCTGCATTGTAGAAATTGATGAGATGGGTGTATAGGGCCTGGGAGAGCCCCAGTTGGCGTGCGGCTTCTTGATGGTGCAACCCAACTAGTTGGAGCAGGTGATGGATGGCGGGATGAATTAAATGGCGGAGGTAACGTTCAGGGCCCAATGTGAGCTCTGCTGGCGGCAGCTGGGCCGAGCCATAAAGGTCCCACATGTTAGAGGGAATGGCAGAGGCGCGGGAACAACTAATGTGGGCACCCGCAGAGTAGATGCCATTTATTTGTTGGGGGATTACCTCATTAGGGTTTTCATATTGAAGTTGGTACTGACTTCTATTGATAGAAGGGAGGGTGAACTGGAAAGCAGCTCAAAATTCTAATGATTTGGCTTAAGTGGCCGGTATTTCTTGCCATGAGGTACTAATTCATTGGGCAACGCTTCTCAAAAGACCATTGGTCTGGTTCCTAGGCTTCTAGTATTTTCCATTGTGATAGATGTTTTTACTTGGGACAGCTCGGAGCCCCCTGTAGTGAGCACCACTCTTGTTGGTGCTACAGTTCTCTGGACTGGCGCCGAGGTCTGAAGGTGGCTCAAAGCTGCTAATGTGAAGAAAAGGTTGAGAAAGAAGCAGAAAGCAGGGTAAGTTATTCAATATTTTATTAGGCTTAAAAGGATTCGATTTTTATAGGGTGTGTTGGAATTTGGTGCCTTCAGGATCATTAGGGGACTCATCCATTCAGGATCTTTAGTGATCTTCTGGAATTTCCTCCTCATGGGCAAACTCAATGGGTGGTGTTTCTCACCTGACCAAATAGGTGGAAACGCCACCCCACGTGACTCAGGAATGGGGGAGGAGGATCCTGAAAATGATTTAACATGGTTAGGTTCAACAACCAATTCAGTATGGCCAAATTCAGAAAGGGGGAATTTGATTTGATTATTGTCTAAAATTCTGACAGGCGTATATAGTAATTTTGTGCAATTTTTTATAACTTGAATCAATAAAATATTAAATTAAGGCAGAAGTGTGAAAAACATTGGCGACTCATCATATTAATAAGCTGAATCAAGTAGTATATTAGTATTGTGCTTAACTAGTGGTTCCAGGTTTTCATTAATGACCAATGTGGGGCTTTTAGTCTTAATTAGAGGCGTAATGGGGTAGATGTCAGCAAATAAGAGGCCTTAAATTCATGCTGGCCTCTCTTTTCCCAACAATTTTTATTCTGCCTCTTCCACCTGAAGTTTATAGCACTCCTCCTTTGTGAGGTGTTGTCCTTTACAGTAAAAAAGTGGATATCTCCTTATTCTTGGCCTTTAGTGCATCAACTTTGGGTCTAGTAGAAGCCTGTCCCGTGGAGGGGTATTTGTTTTTAATTGATGGAGAAATCTCGTTGAGGGCTGACTAAATATCATGGATGCAAGTGAAGGTCCAAGTAATTCCTTTAATATAAAGATGAACTTTAGGCCATGCTTTAAGTGCATACATTAAGGCAGTAAAAGCGTCATCTAGTGTGATTTGATTAGTAGTAAATAGCAGATGTATTTTATCAATAAAAGCGTAATGAAAAGTCAGTGAGGTTTCCCTTAGGTGAAGCGAATACCCACTAAGCTTGATTTTGAAATGAGATATTCTGATCAGAGCTAAAATTTTGTATGAGCGCTCTTGAAATGGGTCCAAATCTGAAATTACCAAAGGTGAAAGCCAATATCTCCTAAGCTTCCCCACATAGCAAGAATGGATATGGTTGAACTTTTCTCAAATAGAAGCCTCAAATATAGCGCACTCATATGAGTAAAAAAAGATGCAATGCTTTGTTGGCCCAGAATGAACCATTCCTTAAACTTGGGTTTAAAAGTCAATCCAACTGGCTAGAGAGGGCATAAATGCTTTTTTGATAACTGTTGAATGGTTGACTGGACCTAAATCATCAGATAATTGATAGGGTAATAATATTATTAGCTGATGCTAATTTATTATGTATCATTTTGAAATTATCAATGATTATGGACCAATAATATCCTAAGTATATCCTTACTTGGGATTTGTGGTCTAGCAATTCCATTTAATAGTATTTGACTATGATCACATAGGCCCAGGGCTTTGTTAAATAAGTTGGACATAATAATAGTAGTCGACATGATGACTTGAGAACGTGGGGTTTATTAATCTATGTCAGATTGGCTTTTAATGTCTATCAAGTTTTTTAAGTTAATCACTAATTAGTGGTACATATCATCTTGGTATGTTCTGCCAATTGCTTGAGAGGAGCATTGGTTCAGAAATTTGCAGACAAGTCAGAAACACTGTCTTGAGATATTATAAGTTTGACACTGACCCTGATGCCATGTGAGATACCCCCAGATCAAAAGGATTGTAGACCCTCAGACGAACTTATTACGTTTTTCTCTGGCTAAGTACCATTGAAAATGAGGCGTCATGGGTAAGATGTGGTTAACATTGAACCCAAAAAGTTTTCTCTAAGTTGATACTAATAAAGTAAAATCATTTATTACTACAAGTTAATTGTTTAATATACAATCCTTTTTACTTAGTACTTTTCCAAAGTATTAAGTTAAAAAATTATTTGAAAAATAAGGATTAGGCAGCGAGTCATTGTTTAAAGTAAACAACATTAGAATACAGCTTTGAAGTTTCATTGCCAAGGAGTTTATATCTTTACCATTGTCAACTTCTGGCTATTGTCACCATACAATAGATGCTTGAAACTCCAACTTGTTTCAGAAAAAGAAGCATCCCAACTGAAGTAAGCCAAAAAATCAACATTAATCTTAATAGGCTCAGTGGTTTCCAGCTCAGCAAAAGAATGGGGGCTTGCCAGTCAATTTGTCGTTGAATCTTCTCTAAATCATCCTGAAGCTCATTACAGACTTGATTAAGCATGCTGATGTTGGCCTTCTGAATGATTTAAAACTACAAATCTAAGACCTTGGACTCACATAAAATGACAAAAACTTCTGGAATCTTAGATTTGTGTTTTATCTCATTTTAGCGTTTAACAGTAAATTTCATGAACTATCATATGTATTCAAGTTTGAAGTCAAATGCACCTAAATTAATGGCAGGATTGATGGAGTTTCTTCAGGATGACCTCCACAACAGTGAGTGATATAATTAATTTTCTTCTTAAGGTCCTCCAACCTTTTAAGCATGTCACCATGTTATGGTCCTCAAAGAATCAAAACAGAAAAACAGGAGGGCCAGGGGGGCCAGGGGCCCCTTAGAGCCAAGTCGTTTTTCAGCCCCTAAGAACCCTTTGGCCCTTTGGGACCCTCAGGACCCAAGGGATCTTCAGGCCATTTTGACATTTCAAAGACTGCATCATTTAGGCGCTGAAACGATCAAGCAGGGTCTCTACGAGACTCAATTGTTGTGTCAAGATAGATTCAAGGTTTAATTAAGGGCGTCACCTTCTGAAGCGGCATTGTGCACATACTCAGCACCTCAAACTAAATCCTGCAGTCGCTGAGGGAGATGAGTACTAATATATCCTGAGATCCCAGTGTCCAGCAAGGAAGTTTAGCTCATGCCTCATAAGGTGGTATTTGTCCTGAATAGTTTTATCAATTGTTACAAAAATATGAAGAGGCAGCTTTGTAAAATTAATCGTTTAAGTTTGAGGTTTTTGTAGCCTATATGGCGTAATATTTCTTGATGATATAAACTAACCATCTGAAGTGGGTAATGAAGAGCCGGCTGGATAAATTGCTGTTGGTAAGGCTCAATCTACCAACGTACTCATTTTTGGCTAAGGCAGACGAGTTATAGAGCATTTGAATGTAGTAAGTGGCAGCAGAGACTCATAAATGGCTAGAGCAGGTTTCTGTGGAGTAGATCCCATCAAGTAGCTTCTGGATGGCATCATCTAGGTTGTCAGGTTAAAGATAGAAATGATTGTGCTTTGGCATAGAAAGGTTGAAATTAAAGGGGACCTGAAATTCTAGGCTTAATGTTTTGGTTATATTTAAAGTGAAAGATATTAACTTATCAAGTAATGCTTCTCTCCCCATTAGAGGGAGAGGATCCATTATTTGTGTTTCTTTCATGTTTTTTAATTGACGTTTTCATTGATTGCAAATTTGGAGTGCACCTGTATTGGGCACCAGGTTTTGGTTTTTTGCATGAATAAACTGAATGTTATGAATACTGGGTGCATGAAGCTTTAGTAATGTAAAGTGGTATTGATATTATAGATGGCTTGGTTCTTTGGGATGGATGTAGAGAGGCGATGGCACAGCACTCTCACTTCTTCAGGGTCCAGTATCATGCACTATCCTGTGTTATGATAATCAATATCATAACTATTCAAAGAAAATAGGTATAAAGTGTTAAAGAAATAAACATTAATTGATAATGTTAAAATCTTTTGGCATTTATAAGGTGAGTAGGTGCCTTGTGATGGATGGGGCGTTAAAGTCTTTATCATTCAGGATATTTACTTTCCATCTAATATGTGTTTCAAACGGTTGCCATTATATCTGATCAGCTTCAGTATTGTTGACCTCACATTGTGTGAGGACATCTGAATGGTAACAGCTGGTGTGAAATGGAGTCTCATCTCTTAATAATCTTAAATCTCTTTTACTAATTTTTGCAAAGTCAAAGTTAAGTGCTCATTATATGATAATTTATTTAATGAAAGTCTTGACCCCATTGGAGGACAATCATCCATTTTAGAAGCCCAATTCAATGTTAATTTGAGGTCGTTCATGAGTAAAATACTGAAATGGGATCCTTTTGATTTTCTCTTAATTTTGGATGATCTAAGCTAGTTGAACTTAGCAAGTGTACAGCCAATGTATTAATATCGCCCAGTCCATCTGCCATAAGTTTTTAAACCACTGGTAGAAGAGGAGGTAAAGTAAAAGGAAGGTTTTAAAGCAGAATAAGTGGAAGGGAATTATATAGAAATGTATTGTTTGGATGAAGATGTTATTAAAGAACCATTAGGAGAGGTGGCAAGCAAATAGATTCTAAAAATCAATCTACAAAAACTTTTCAGCCTCCCTTGTGGCCCAGATTGATGCAGAGCTCTAGAGAAATCCAGTTTATGGGAGTATGTTAGAGGTTCAGCCCTCATGTAATCCATCAGATCCAGTTGTGGATTCTTACTATATGAATGGGTAGTTCCTATGTTCACTAAGTTTGTGCATAAATACAAGAGGAGCCAGAAGCCTCCTGGTGTTAAATAACCAGAAACTCGCGTGTGTTGCCTCATTAAATATAGTTTTACCATGCTTACTACATATTCTTGTGCGAATTAAAGAGTGGCGACAAGAAGTCAAAAAAATTTCTTGGTGGTTACTGATAAAAATGCTATTACATTGACCTGGTTGTAGCGCAAGCTTTAGATATTCCTTTTACCACAGGGCCCCTGTTATGAGTGCCTCCCGAATTCCTATAGTCCACTCACAATTTTTTAGCTTCTCAAGTTCAGAGCGCATGAACACGAGTTTGTAACCCACTTCTCAGCTATCCCATAGTTGCTGCTCCCAGTGATCATTAAAGGGGGTTAGTGGCACCGTCTATCTGTAAGCATTGACCAAGAAAAAACATAATGGCGTTCACCACAAATAGTTACACTAGGAAAATTTCTTCACTACCAACCTAGGTAACAAGTAACACGGTGGCAACAGCAGCAGCGTACTCCATCTCAAGGTTATACCTGACAGTCCAACTAGAAGCAGAGCCTGGTATCTTCTAAAGCTTGTACAAAGTTAAAAAAGCCATTTGGCTTCCTAAACTTTCTGAGTTTGATCTAAACTTCCAAGATATATCTAATCTTATTAAAATTAAGAGCACGTTGTACTCATAAATGGCACAGGAGAAATAAGCCCTCAAGGTACTGATTGACGACCTGGTAGCTAAAGAGTAGATGATTAAAACCTCCCCTTTATCATCCCTGTGGTTTTAACCCAGAACCTGATGGTACACTGTGACGTCGTGTGTACTATGAGAACTTTAAAGTCACTGTCCCAGATCCATATCCCCTTCACTTTAGAAGCTGTCATTTCTCATACCATTTCCAAGTCTAAGGTCTTTTTCCAAACCTAATCTGGTTAATGTGTTCAATTAAGTGTGAGTGAAGTCTAGAAAGGAATGGTTGACTGCTATCCAGACTTGGTATGGAATTTATCAGTTTGAGGTTATGCCCTTTGTATAAAGAAAGAAAATCCCAAGTCCCATTACCAGTGACACAACCCTAAATTAGAGAGTTTCCTCCATCCAAAAAGGGCAAACTTGTTTATGGCCTCACTAGAATTGGTTATACCCACTTGTTTGGCCCAATCAGCTGAGGTATGGTGGTTAATAAACCCAATTACTCTTTTTTACTGATAAAATACACCAGATACCACATTCCTTCCTCACCATTGGGCCTCTGGGTCAAGACCTGGAGCAAATCTGACCTCTGAAACTAGGGATTTATTGAGACAAGACACCTGTTCACGCTACATTATGAGATACAGATTCAGTCCAACCACTTTGGATCACTCAGTTACCAGAGCTATAGTTTTTCATGGATGAAGTAGGAGAAAAGCTCCAGAAGGTTAAGTTTTATTTCATGAGCAACTCTCAAGGACCAACACAAAATTCAAAAAAATAAACTTAAAAATAAGTTAACAAGAATTACTCTTTATTTTGGTGCTGACAGGTAGAAAAACCAATGTGAGGAATGTCCTATTAATCCTACCTTGAAATAGGTGATATAAACAAAGAAAGCTTAAATATCAAGTTTAAAATAAACTTTAAAATGATTTGAGATTGGAAAATCTCTCCATGGCGTTCATCAATCTTAAAATGCTTCAAATTGAAAAATCAAATTGGAAAAACCTTATACCAACTGAATCATTTAGAATGACCAGATTACGAAAATTGTATTGCCTTGAGGTAATTTGCAAATTTTTTAAAAGTAAAAAACAATATCTAACAAACTGTTTCATCACATCACCCCTCACTAAAAGAGAAATTGGGGGAGGAACAATGGGGCTTTAGAACTCTGAGTGTAACAAAAATTAAAAAAAAATTGGGCTTTTTAAGAGGATTTTTGGAAGACATTGGAGATCCAAGGGTCTCAGATAAATTGAAATCCACTAAGAAGTCCCATTTGGGAGTTGCCTTGACCTCCAGAGTATTTAAGCCATGTAACAGTCCAGTCAAACCAATTGTTACATTTTGACTCAAAATTCAGATTTCCAATTTTAAGCTGAAATGCATAAAGAAAATCTCAGGTTCATGCGGGATCAGCGCTGGGCTGCGCCCCTCCCAAGCTATTCTTCATGCTCCCTGGGGTATAAAGAAAAGTGCGGAGGGGCTCCCCAGAAGAGTGACCTTAAAAGGTCAGGCCTGTGAAGTTCTAAACTCAGTTCATAATTCTTTCTTGTTTCCCGCCCTTGCGTGGGTCTCTCTAGTGGCCTTGGGGCCACTCTTGCCTTGTCTTATCTGGTATCCCACAGCGACCCAATTTTTGTATCCTTAACAAAAAATTGAGATTTGGCAGCGAACTGATTTGCCAAATACTCTGGTTTTTTCCTGGTGTCATTCATGTTACCCTATGTCATTGGAATAATTTGTCAGTATGTTTATTTTCATTAATAAATAAAACAAGGTTAATTTCGGGGTCAAAACCCTCACTTACCTATGTTGTCTTTCCGTATTTCCAAATTGACCTACATCTGAGGTTAAATTAGTGAGTATGAGGAGTTGAAACTCTTACCTTGAGGGAAATTATATCAGGAAATCTGTCAGTGTCAACTTTGAATCTGCCAATCTGAAGGCAAGATGGCGGTCAAAAACTGGGACGTTTTTGACTGTTACAAGCCACATCAGCCACCAAACCAGGATATTGGGAGCATTAACCCAAAAACGTTTAATGATAAGTTTATTGTCACTTGGGATAGCACTTACACACTAGCTGACAGCTGAGCGGTAGCAGCCAGCATCTAAATTTTGACCTTGGAATAATCTAATGGAAGGAAATCCCAAATCCCATTTGCTAGTGACATAACCCTAAATTAGAGATTTCCATCCAAAAAGGTCATACTTGTTTATGACCTTTCTTAAATTGGTTATATCAGTTTGTTCACCCAATTAGATGAGGTATTGTGGCAACTGGTTCAACCACCCTCTACTACTGTTAGAATACACTAAACACAACGTTATGTCATCACCACTGGCCTCTAAGTCAAGACCTGGAGCTGATACAACCTCTGCAATCTGGAGATTCTTAAAGGCAAGACACCTTGTTTGCCCTAAAGGCTGAGATTCAGATTCAGTTTACCTTTTTTGGACCACTTAGTCACCAGGTAGATTGAATGGCTAATGTAGATTTGAAGTTTGAGAAGGTTGGGCGGTACTCCAATAGGAAATTTTAAGAAATACCGCAAAAAAGAATAAACTTAAAAGTAAGTTAATTAGAATTTGCGCTTTATTTTCAGTGTTGACTTTTAGGAATTTCAAGGTGAGGATCATCCCACTGATCACACCATGAAATAGGTGAGCCAAAACAATTAAGTCTGAATTATATAGATAAAAATAAACAAAAATGATTTTAGCTGAAATTCTCATCCAGAGTGTTCTTTAGTCTTAAAACGCTTTAAATTGAAAAACAAGCTTACAAAAAACAGTTTTAAATTAACTGAACTATTAGGATTGACCATATTATGAATTTTGCATTGCCTCAAGGTAAGTATTTAAGTGTTTTTTTATTCGAGGTGGGCTGACCTGGGGACAGTACCACACCAATTAGGGAAGTGAAGAAAATGGGAAAGGAGGATAAAACCCAGAAAACCTCCATGCGTGGCGTATGATAGGCCAGGAACTCCATGGACCGCCTTTGCTATTCGCTATCTCAGTTCAGGGCTTTGCGCACAAAACCAACACAGTCAAAATTGTCCCCTACCCAAAGTCCATTACCAGGATCAAACTCGGGAGGCAGTGGTAGAGGGTCTATACTCTACCACTGGGGTATCCTCCCTTAAGTATTTAAGTGTTTTTAAAGTGAAAACACTATGCAACGAACTGTTTTGTCACATCACCCCTCACTGAGTGAGAAGCTGTGAGGAAGCACAATGTGGCCTGAAAAACTGTGTCCAGACAGAATTCAGATAAAAATTTGGTTTTTTGAGAGAGATTTTGTTAAGGCATGGGAGATCCAAGGGTCTTGGATAAATTGATGATCCCCTCAGAGGTTGCTGTTGGGAGTTGCCTTGAACTCCAGAGTCTTTGCACCAAATTCAACTATAGACCAGGTTAATTTGGAGCCACCAATCCAAAAACCTTTGAAAAAGA
This sequence comes from Massospora cicadina, assembly GCA_022478985.1. Taxonomy (NCBI): domain Eukaryota; kingdom Fungi; phylum Entomophthoromycota; class Entomophthoromycetes; order Entomophthorales; family Entomophthoraceae; genus Massospora; species Massospora cicadina. The sequence goes on along the minus strand of JAKSZP010009466.1, from coordinate 46,295 downwards.
GTCAAGTTTCATCTGAGATAGCACTTGTACCCAACAAGCAGGCTGCTGAGCATTAGCAGTCTGCCTCTAAACTTTGACTTAGCATAAACTAACATAAGTTAATTCCAAGTCCCATCTGCTAGTGACACAACCCTTAATTAGAGAGCTTTCACCATACAAAAAGGGCAAACTTGTTTATGACCTCTCTAGAATTGGTTTTACTTACTTGTTTGGCCCAATCACCTGAAGTATGGTGGTAAACCAATCCAAAAAACCCTTTTCACTGATAGAATACACCAACAATACATTTTGTCCTGACCACTGGGCCTCTGAGTCAAGATCTGTAATGATCCAACCTCTGCTACCAGGGGATTTATTGAGACAAGACACCTGGTTCGCTCTTTAGGCCGAGATACAGATTCAGTTCAACCTCTTTGGACCTTTAAGATATAAGATATTTTTTTAGTACTAGATGGTCCCAACCCAAGGGGGATTCATCGATGTAAGATATAAGATATTGGTTTATGGTTTTGAAATAAGAGTGAAGCTCCAGAAGGTTGGGCGATTCCTCAAAACAACTTTTGAGAATCAACTCAAAATCATATAAATAAATTTAAAAAATAAGTTAATCAGAATTTGCGCTTTTATTTGGTGTCAACAGGTAGGAATTCCAAGGTGAGGATCCATTGATCCACCTTGAAATAGGTGATATAAACAAAAACGTTTGAATTAAATAGATTAAAATAAAAATAAAAATTTGATTTGATTTGATTTATGCTTGCAAAATTTTTTTAGAACATTCATTAGTTTGAAAAACGCTCTGAATTGAAAACCAACTTGCAAAAAACCTCCAGATTGACTGAACCATTAGTATAGACCAGATTATGAATTTTGTATTGGCTCAAGGTAAGTTTAGGTGTTTTTGAGTAAAAAACACTATGCAACAAACCATTTTGTCACAACCTCTCCCCTATGCCTCATTTTGGTAAGAATGACCCATTTGTTTGGACCCCAGAGTGCCAATAGGTTTTGATGCAATAAAAGACATCTTCACCTCTACGCTTGTTTCATGTCATGCAGATGAGGATAAGCTTCTTATTATGGTATGCGGCGTCTCAGGCACTGCATTAGGCTCTGTTTTTATACAAATACATGAGGGGAAAGAACATCCCATGGCTCAATTCTCATGGGAATTTGTCATAAATGAGCGTCCATGGGCCATATATGATAAAGAGTTTTGGTCGCTGTCGCTTGGTTATTGATGCATAGGCATTATTTATATTTAAGGCGCTAAACACAAAGTAGTGGTGCGCACTGACCATAAATAACTCAAATAGTATTACAAGCCACGTAATCTGGCCCACAAACTAAGACTCAGAGGGACCTCTTAAGTCTTGATTTCAAGTATATGTTTGTCAAGGATCCACAAATATCTTGCCAGACATGATTATTTGATATCCTTTAATGGGACCTAATTTTATTGCTGACTATGAACTTATGAAAGTAATCCTCCTTGAAAAATTATCACTTCTTTCCGCTGCCATTGCTGCATTATCTCCCTCCACTCTACTTCCTAAATTTCAAATCCACACTCAAGCCTCAATTTGCCACCCTAAAGGCACCAAATCTACCATTACGCCTGGTACTGAAGATGGTCAGGCGCTCATGCTCAGGGACTGGCCCTTAAAAGGGTTTACTCTTGGTTGATGTGTTGGCTCTTCAAGAAGTAGATGCTGAAGGTAATGACCTTATGTTTAAGGTTGTCACCAGTAAGGCTCCATCCAGATGGTATTCCCATTAAAATTGGATTAATTATTTCTGTGGAAAAGTATTTGTTACTTCTGACCTGAGTTTCTTCATCAATAAGAACATCATGATCCTCCTTCTATGGGCACCTTGGCGTAATTGAATGTATCAGCCTAGTAAAGCGTGGGTATGATTTGAATAGCCTTGCAAAGTATAGCATATGTGTATAGAAGTTTTTTAACGTGTTCCCACTCCAAATTAAACTGAACATGTTGAAATGGTTTCAAGCCCTTTCCAACAATCAGAGCTTCATAAACTCCAATTTATAATCTTATCTTGGGTTTGCCAATTTGCAAATTTATAATGCAGTTATTGTGGTGGATCGCTTTACAAAATGGCATCTTAATTTCCTGCTTGGCAATCTATCTCATCAGAAGAGATAGCGCGACTATTTTTTCTCATTATTTTCTTTGTTGGTTTACCTAAATAGTAATTATTAATAAAAGACTCAGTTTACCTCAAGAATGGTGGTAGATTTTAATGGTTGACTTGTATAAAATATTTTCTAAAAAACCCTCATTACTGAAAGATTACTCACATTGATGATTTATTATTCCTTCTAAATTTATCTGCACAATCTGATATATTAGTTCACCTTAAAAAAGCCTTGATTGGATCGCCTCCTTCTTGGTTATTAGTGCTATTAATAACTATGGTTTAATTTATTTATTCCTGATTAAGAAGCCACTTGGAATTAAGATTTTCTTTCCTGTAGTGATAACATTAGTTATTACAATTTTGATTCAAACAGCAATTTTTGATAATTACATAAGAGAGATGGACGATTCAACAAATTACAATTAAACTATGTGAAAGCCATATCAGGCAATGGACAAAATGGTGCGCCAAAGGGCAATAAACGCCATGGGTGGGGACCAGGAACCAATGCCACCAAGAAACCACAAACTCAGGCACCGCCCAGTTTATGGAGTTAACCATGAAACAAAATTATATGAGGAAATCCAATATGCCTAATCCCTATTGAAGGTAGAACAGGGCTCTGACTTTTCCTAGGGGTTAAGTCTCCAACTATGTAAGAGAAAGTGTGTGAGGCACAGGCATCCTTTTTACCTTAGAAATGTACGTTACTACCCATACCATCCACCGCAGCTGGATTGATATGAGCTTCAAAACTGAAGAAGATGCAGACGCCACCGCAAAGTCTGCATTGAAATTTCCCTCACCAATAGCAAACTAATTGTGCACACCTTGCACACCAGATGGAACATAGTGAATACTTTGTTCATTTCCTTTGACTCGCTCCCTGCCAACCTTCCTCACAATGTAATCTAGGAGGAGCTCTGAAATGGACTTGAACTCTACGGATAAATTAAGCAACTCAAACTATAGTGGTTTCACCTGATGCTAAACTTGTGCACAGGAAAGGCAATAGCCATGATCAACCCAATCCCCAAAGTGGCCACAGACCTCACAAGAATTCCACTCACAGCGGTATTTCACCTCCCAGGTGGGGAAGTGTCAAAGGCATTCTGAGTCACACTGAAACGTGAACGTCTATCAGCAACCACTGCACTGCATTGGGGCACAAGGAACATGCATGCCTGTGAAGGATGGCATTTTGGCCCCAGACTTCTGTGACAATGCCATGGATGAAAATGAAAAACACTTTGGCAAAATAAATGATGTCAACCACAAATTCCTCTAGGGAGAGGATGGGCTTTACATCCTCATAGACCCAGAATCACCAAACTGCGCAAAATGGTACAGAAGGCCCACAAATGGGCATTGGCCAAGGCTGCAACATGCACGGCCTCCTCCATTGACCCCGGCCAAATTCAGGAGGACATATAGGAAATTAACCAAGCTACCTAATCAGAGCAGATTGCCCAAGCTGATAATTCTTTCTCAAAAATTTGACTGAATCACAAAGCTGTATCAATCAAGAAAACTTTGCAGGACAATTCAGCTTCACTATGGGTGAAAATTCGGGACCCAATTCTTCAAACTCGAACCCCACAACCACAGAATCTAATCAGCACACCACACTAAACTACCATGAGTCACAAGCAGAAAAATCTTCATGAAAACCCTAAATGATGCAAAACCCAAGTGAAATTGGCACAGGGTAAAGGATTGGACGATGACATATAGTGGACTGGCCCAAAGACATGGAGCAAGTTCAAGACTATGAATGGTGGGCTAGGGCCAGATGGCCCTCCCAACCGCTCTTGAGGCGCCACAGGCACCTCAGTGTCAATAGGGACATTAAACATCGTGAGAAACAGGGCTCAAGCGTCCTAAGCCAAAAAGCTGGACTTCCTGCAAACTCCCCTGTGAACATCTTGGCCATTCAAGAAACTCACTGTCTACAGGGGGAAGAGGGATCCTGGTCAGTCAGAGCCTCACCATCTCTATTAGTATGGACGTACCACTGTGGTATGTCATCCAAAATAACAAAAAACATTAAATTCATCAACTCCTCTTCATATCTGCACAGCCGCATCCTGGTAGCAATAATCATAAGCCAAGAGGACACAATCTCAAAAACATTTATCTACACACCATGCACCGCAGCTGTGAGGAAACAATTCCTCAAATAGGTCCAACACTCACCCTCCCACCATATACCATCCTGTTGAAATATTCAGCTTCTGGGATAACCCCAACATGGACCAATGGCCTAACTCCAGTGGATACCCACCAGGGCAAATCAAATTCCATGCAATGAAGGCATCTGTTGGCCTAAATGATACCCTCCACCCTTAGTCAACACTCCTTCCCCACATGATTTGCCCCAACATATGCGAGGGAACACGCATCTCAATGAGCCGCATCAACAACATCCTCGCCCTGAACCTCACCATTTAAACATTTCCAACTTCTCAACAAAAAGAGCTAAATTTTTCTGATTACTAACTCGTTTTGGTGCAGCCCTTGCCAACCTGAAATAACACATAGGTGATGACCTGGAGGAAGATACACCCATAAAACATAAGATTTCCCAAAATATCTGACTGAGTCAAACACGAGGCCATGAACCTAGAATTTGCAATCCTATGCTTATTGGATCCCATTGAAACCTGAGAAAATTTCAAAGCCAAACTAATATGAAACTCGCCATCTTGCCTTTCATAAGTATACCACTGACACAGCCACAATTAGGTGCACCTTGGCGTAACTAGACCACCTCAAGCTTAATAACCTGAAGTCTGGCTATAGCCCCAACTGGGGGCGCAAATGGGCGTAAATATCCGCCCGCCTAAACGCCCTCATCTTTGAACACCTACACAGAATCAAAGTATCAAGAAAAGGTAAGTTCATAAAAGAAGGTGACACCTGCTTGACATATTTCTTCTGCCAATTTTACTCCCGTGGCAAACAGCCTGTGTGCACACAGGTCTGCAAAGTTGAAAGCACCATGACAACTGACCCAGAGTAGGTAAAGGCGGAAGAACACCGCTACTACACTGAACTATACCGTAACATCCCAACTGACCCCCAAAAAAGTTAAGATTTAATACACACCACCAGAATACAAAGTGCACCGCTAACTATAGTCTCCAAAACATAATCACACATAAGGAGCTCTGGGACACATTCCGCGATGCACCACGTAGAATATAAAGGGCTTTATGGAATACCCTATGAATTCATACAAAAAATACTTCAAGCAAATCGCCCTTCTCTTCATGGCATCAATAAACAAGTGCCTTCTGGAGACACGATCCTACCTGGTGGCCAGGACTCCTATGTCATAACCCTATTTAAGAAGGGCGACAAACTGTACCTGGTCAACTGACGCCCAATTGCACTCTCTAACACGGATACAAAACAACATACAAAATTTTAGCAACCAGATTAGGCATAATAGCCTCCAAAGTCCTGTCTCCCAATCAGTTTGGTTCATACCAGGGAGTTTAATCAGGACCAATATACACTCTTTTGCCAACATATGCCAGTCCAAACCAACTAGCGCCCTGGTATTCCTAGACCAGGAGAAGGCATATGATAGCGTTAATTGGCCAGACCTGAAGGAATGCCTAAGTGCCTTCAAATCCCAACCCAGATTCATAAACTGGGAGATGCTCCTTACAGAGGCTGCATCCACGGCTGTATGTGGACCTGGTTCCAAACTAACAAGATCACACCACACAGTGAGCTGAAACAACAGGTTCCCTCGGTACACTGCAGTATAACTTAAGTTTTCATTTACTCCTTCACGTTGCTGACTCACGCCTCATGGGCATAACCACACAAGGCCATCCAACAGTCAAGATATTAGCCTTTGCAGATGACTGCATGACAGGTTTAACTAACAAAAATGATGCCAAAAGCTGGAATGCAGTCTATAGGAATATTCAATTGTTAGAAACACGTCACTCAACAAAAGAAAATTGATAATCCTCATAGGTAAGTACACTAACAACTGGGCCATAACACTTAAACCTCACAACCCCCCATGAAGGAAAAACCCACTCATCCTACCCTTCGCATCACCTCCTACAACAAACCCTGTCCGCAACTTTATATATGGCTAGAAACAGGAGGGGTATAATAATGAGAGAAATGAGAAAAATCTACTACAGTGGGTGAAACCGCGTTGTCACCCTCAAGGGAAGTCCTCAGGACTAACGGGGCGAATAACAATTTCCAACTTACTTATCCTCCCAAAGCTATGGTTTCCAGCACATGCGATTTCCTTCTCACCTACATTTATATCCCAATACGCGCACTTATCCAGGGATGGCTTTGGCATGGATCCCAGCCACCTGTATGGGTGGAAACACTCTTTTGCCCATGCTCCAGTGGAGTCATGGGCCTGATGGACTTTGAAGACCACGTCAACCGCATATTGAGCACCTGGATAGAGGAAGTCATAGCATCAGACTCCCACAATAACACTGGTCTAGAGTGGTGAGGGCCAACTTTGCACAGGCTCTCAAACTAATTAACCCACACAACCCGTACATCCTGCTCACATATCTTGCAAACCGCCTAAACACAGCGGGCCCACATGAACCTCCCTCACTTTAAATTCATTCTCCGCACCATTTGGCACATGGGGTGGACCGTCATTCTCATAGGCACTAGTCAGGGAAGGGGAAGGCCCAGTGTTCACTTTACGCTAAGGAAACCAGAGGACCAACCCCATAGGGACACATATAACGTGACCCCATACATTGCAAGAATCGCTTACCATGATGCTTAAGACATCTCATATGATCTCACAACATTGAATGCAATATGGAGGCTAACACATCATCCACTCCTCCAGCCAAGGGTAAGAGCTAACACCTGGAGTGTCTCAGAAGAACCTACAGAACAGAAGATCGCTCCAACTCTCTTCATGCAGTGTGTGCAGTATGTGGAGGGGATGGCACCCTGCACCACTGCCTCAGAGTATGCCCACATTTAGAGCCATAATGCGGGAAGTAGCGCGTCTTTTAAGAACCCCAAATGACAAGGAGCTGTCAATCTCCAGAAGCCTTCTCGCACTCCAACTTTAATCCCCTCATACACCCACACTCCGCTCTTTATAGTCACCATTGCAATGTGGACAATCCACACCATAGCACTGGGTGCCTTCAAAGGAAACATGCCCACCATCTGTGGGACAATCAGAAGATTTCACCTACACCTACTGGAACATTTTCAAGCCTGGATATAAAGATGCATGAGGTCGAAGCAAAAACAACTTGTTGAGTTATGGTTCCAAGTCTGATTTCTGCATATGGACCCTTCCTCCACACCCGCTCCATGACAGAGGAAACTCCTCCAGAATATGGCATTCAACTCCCCTATACCTGGAGGTACCGTCTAGCAACAGGGTAGCTTGTCTACTCTGGGGTGGCTAAATCATGTTATACTACCCCTCCCCTATTCCATTACATATATCGGTATTGTCCGTCCCCTGGTTGGCTTACCTCAGTTAAATAAAAAGAAGTCACATGGGTGTAAAGTCATCTCACAGCATTAACTTATTTCTACCTCCTAAATCAGTGCACCATCATTGATGCGCTGAGGAAGAACTTTGGTGTCAATTATATGAATTCAACTATTAATGCACTTTAAACATGGATATAACATATAGGTAATACCTAGTACTATGGGAGGCCTGCCAACGTCCTAAATTGGGGTGCGTTATATTTTATATTATTTACTTATCTTTTTCTCATTCATTGTTATTCAGCAAAATATGACTAGCTTCAATCTAGCTGGCTTTAGGATAATTTTGAATTGATTAAATGTCATTTTTGCACTCAAAATTTTATCAATTATGATAGTAAAATTTCCTTTGATTGGTCTGGGTCAATTGTTATTTAGTCAATTTAAGGGCTAAATTGACATACAGAAATTATTCAAAGCGATTGACATGACTAACAGAGGATTACCATAGTGAGAGTGACCTCATCTAGTAGCTGAGTATGGAAGACTTTTCTCTCTCGTTGCAAACACTTTTGCAACAAACTCAATTCAAGTAAAGTAAATTTTGATAATCTCATTGAGGAGATTAGTTGGCGCATAATGTCAGGGAACAGTTGGGCGAGTAAAGTCAAGGGCCAGGTGTTGGCCCCACGTCAACCAATTTTTGTAAACGCCCCAGTGAGCCCGGCGGAATAGATAAACTTAATAAAATACTGGCGGTTACCATTTCCCCAGAAATTTAAGCTTGGCAAGTGCATAGCAACCAGTTCATTAATATGCTGCAAACTAACCACTGAGTCGGTGGAACACAAGGTGCATGTTTTCCTGGATATTCAGCAAATCATGCTTTGGGAGATGTTTTGTGGAGATGTACACACAAATTTTTCCAAACGTGGTGTACGTCGCACCCCACTCCATGCCATGAGGTTGGCTAGATATTGGCTTTGAGAATAAGGAAGTGGCGGATGAAGCTGCAAATGTGCAGAAAGTAGTAGAGCTCCCAGAAGGTCAATGGGTTGTCAAAACAAAGCGCACCCACTGGACTAACTTTGAACCAAAATTTCAGGACTTTTGACTTCCTGACCACAACAGTTAAGTGCACCATGCTCGAGCACCACCTGGAGACTGGGCTTGTCATATACAGCGAAATACAATCCTTTGAAATGCAGCACTTAAAGCTAATGCCAACCCTGTGCACAGGCAAAGTGATCACGCAGTCTTGACCCCAGCCGCAGGGATAGTGGAGGATTTGAACCAAATCCCTCATACCACTTTTGTCAAAATTATAGGGCAAGACACCCATCCATTCAGGGTCACCGTGGACAGCGCGCCTCACATCTGCGCGTTCTGTAGCGCTTTTGGCCACAAGGCCCTACCTGCCCCATCAAGGAGGGCGTTACTCATCAAGAAATTGTCTCAGATTCAATGAGCAGTGCAGAAGCCCACTATGAACTGATAATAGACACCAAGGAACACTTCCCATGGGGAGCTCAAGGCTGCTACATTCTAGTAAAACAAGTGTTCCCACAAGAGCGGAAGAAGGCCAAGAAGGCCCGCAAGGAAGCAGCCAAGGAGGCGGCTAAGACTACATCCGCAATCCTGCCTGCCTAGCTTCAGGAGGACATTGAGACTTTCATGGCAGAAGTAGCTTGCAAGTCCCTTGACCAATCAGATTGGGACGCCCAAGCTGATTGGGCCACCCAAGCTGAACAGCTGATGGGCGAATCAGTTTCACCTGACCAATGCGCCCAAGCATCAATTGGGACAGAGTCAATCATTAAAAATCCTGCTGATATCCCACCTCCAAGAGATAATGCACCACAAATGCACAATCCACAAAAAATTATCCCACAGCTGGGATAAAGTGAAGGCAAAAGCCAACGCAAACCCCACTGCTAAAGCTAAAGACTCCAAAAATTACTCCATTGCATCACATACCCGAGGTGCCAACAAGCGCCATGAAGAAAAAGAGAAGGCTGAAGGGATTGGGTGCCCTTCCCCAAGCACCTAAGGTGCAATGGGGGAGCCTTTACTTTATGGACGTTGAACATTGCTGGACTCAAGGCCTCACCATCCTGGTCTAGGAAACTGAGTTTTTTTACAAAATAATTTACCCATGGAAATCCTGACTATTCAGGAAACCCGCTGTCCGCGTGGTACTGAGAAATCATGGAAATCCGTGCTCCTCCCTTCCCTCTCCTTTTGGTCTGAAATCTGTGGAGTTCTAGCTCAAGTGAACAAAGATTTTAAATTTATTTCATCAAATTCATACCTTAATGGCCACGTCCTTGTTGTCACCTTTTTGTGGGATGACAAAGTGCAACTTACATTAACATTTACGCCCCAACCTTTGCACATGATTATCAGGAATTTTTCTTGACAATCAATTCCCTTCCACTGACCCCTGACCCGTTCGTTGTTGAAGACATGAACTGCTGGATGTGCCCATCCACAGACCGCTGGCCCTCATTGCCTGTACCCCCACAGGGGCATGTTGAACTACGCGTTCTCAAAGCCACCCTAGGGTTGATCGATACTTTGCTATACCATGCTCTGCTACTTACTAGCATGTTGTGCCCCCTCGTACACAACAGCCATTTAAAGTCCATGGACTGCATCGACCTTATCCTTGTGCCATTGAAATTTTGAATCCAAATTTCCTAATTCACCATAACAAAAATTGGTTTTACTGACCACAGGATGGTATCAATTTCCTTCCATTTATCCAACTCAGCAGCTCAGGCTCCAAAATGGTGCAAACTTTGCCCAGCTGAAATTGTGTTGCCAAGATTTTCCTTGTGGTAGAAATTTGTGACCTTGGCTCCAGAGTTTGTCACACTGTTTTGTGCCGATACAATTTCCACCTGGTCTACCTTCAAGGCAAGCACAATCTGCCAAGCTCACCACCTTTCCTTCCACCACTCACGGGCCACCTCGGCGATCATTTCATGCACACTGGCAGATTTGGACCACATGGAGTCCAACGTTCCTACCGCGGGCTACAGCCTAGCCTGGGGTCGCAAGTGGGCAGAAGTGGCTGCCCACTTTAATGCTCTGGTGAGACAACACAAGCAACGGGTTTGTGTTCAGTATAAGGCTAAACATATTACAGCAGGTAACACATGTTCTGCTTACTTTTTCGAAAAACGCTTCACACCATGCCAGAGCTTGGCCTGTACATAGGTGAAAAGGCTAGACCACTCCATAGCGAATACGCTGGCCAAAGTGGCGGTTGAGATACAAAATTATTACTCTAAACTGTATCGATCTGATCCAATTCAGCCAGCTGAAATGGCAAATTTTCTCAATAGTGCACATATTAGCACCATTTCTTGATTTCCAGAGTTGATGAATTTGATTACTTGGGATGAACTCTAGTCCGCCATTTGTGGTGCACCATGTATGAAATGCCCAGGTCCAGATGGCATCCCTTATGAGTTTAATATGAAGTATTTCAAAGATCTATCCTCCTTGCTGTTTGCCTCTATTAACCAATGCCTTCTGGAAACGCTCCTCCTGCCTGGAAGGCAAGAGGCCTACATGATTACATTATACAAAAAAGGGGATAAGCTGGTCTTGGCCAAATGGCGCCCATTTCTCTCACTAACACAGACACAAAAACTTTTACTAAAATCATGGCTAACCGTCTAGGGGTTGCTGCCTATGCTCTTAACTCCCTGAACAATTTCGTTTCATACCCAAAAGGTCGATCTGGTACAATATACACACCGTAACCAATGTCTGTCAGTCCACAGCTTCTGGAGCACTTGTATTTTTAGACTAGCAGAAGGCCTAAGATAGAGTCAAATGGGAATACCTAAGAGCATGTCTCCACAAGTTCCGCCTCCCCCCTCGCTTCATCAATTGGGTGATGTTGTTAACAGAATCCACCACAATGGCTGTGCGTGGCCATGGCTTTCTCACGGATGTAGTCCGCCCTCAAAGGGGATTGCGCCAAGGGGACCCTCTTAGTCCACTCTTGTATAACTTCAGCCTTGACCCACTTCTTTAAAATATGAATGCCCGCCTTACTGGTGTCCATGTGCAAGTCCAAGCACCAGTCAAGATGTTAGCATTTTCTGATGATTGTGTGGTTGGAGTGTCTAACAATCATGATGCACGCGCTTGAAGAAACTATCTAGGTCTACTCCAGGGTAAGTAATGCTGAACTCAACACCTCCAAAACCGAAATTGTTCTCCTTGGTCAGAAACAAACCCGCTGGTCCCCAGCGCCTTGTTTCCTACCCGCCTTGTCAGCTAGCGCACGAGTTAGCTTGCCCTGCCCACCCCACCCCACCCCGCTTGTGCTCCCCTTTGTGTCAAGTCCCACAAATGACCATGTCCGTCATTTTGGGGTGTGGCTGGAGGCAGGCGAGTATGCTTCATTGGTGATGAAAACCATATACTAGACAATGTGATGAAATGTATAGCTTCCCTCAGAGCCCGTCAGACTTCCCTTACAGGCAGGGTAGTAATAGCCAACTCTATGATCCTCTCTAAAGTTTGGTTTGGGGCCCACGCCATCACTTTTTCTCCAAGTTTCTTCAAATCCCTATACGCCCTTTTGCAAGAATGGCTTTGGTTGGGCTGACCACCGCTGGTGCGCCTGGATGTCATCTTTGGCCCTCGCCATAGTGGTGGTATGGGCCTGCTCAACTTTAAGCCCATGCAGCAGAATTCCTTAGACCTGGATCGCTGCTGTTACTAGCCTTACAATATCAGCCCAGCACTGGTCCCTCACGGCCCACTCCAACTTCTCCCGTGCCCTGGGCCTCACCAATCCGTCCCACCCTCACTCTCTGTTGAAATATCTGGCTTCCCATCCTTCATCAGCGGGCCCACATGGGACGTCATCCCCTTCAAAAGGATCCTCCTCTATGCTGAGCACTGAGTGAAGGATTCACATCTGTGGGCACACAGCTCAGAGGGGGCTCCCCTCTCCTTGGTTCACCCAGGAGTTAGAGGGACTTCCCATTCTGAATGGAGTGATACCCATGCGACCCCATACCTTGTCCAGGGTGGACTACCTGGACATGATGGACATCCCTTACCCCCTTGATACCCAGAAAGCTATTTTGGAAGTACGCCCACCACCCTCTTCTTCAGCCAATATTAGTTCCCATGTATGGCACTGCTTGAGACAGGTATACCATACTGCCAAATGCTCTAACGCTTTTCACTCATCCTGTGTCATGTGTGGCCAGTATGGAACGCTGTTTCACCGCCTGTAAAGTGCCCTCCATTTAAAGCAATCTGGCGTGAGGTGCAATGTCTGCTTTTCCAGGATCAGGCACAGTCCTTCAGTCTGTCTAAGGACATGTTTGCTTTATCCATGGCCTCTCCTCTTCGGCCCTCACTCCATGCCTTAGTGGTCACAATCTCTATGTGGACTATCCACACGATTGTCTTGGATGCCATATCAGGCTCCACCCCTACCCTCCAAGAAGCTGTACGCCAGTTTTGGTTGCACTTAATGGGCCACTTTCAAGCGTGGATGTTTAAATACATCCCACCACGTCGCCACCATTTGGTCTCATCCTGGTTCCTGGTTTGGTTCATCATTTCAGACCCCTTCCTACATATTCTTCTTAGTGGCGCAAGCACCTGCACATGTGACCTCCTCTCACTATCTTGGAGTTCCCGATGGCAACAGTAGTAGCATTAGCTTCTCTGGGGTGCCCTCCTCTCGCTGAAGAATTTTTTGTGTCTTATTAGAAGTGTCCATCCCCTGGTTGGCCTTCCACAAATATAATTTTAAAATTCAAAAATTAGTAGCTGAGTGTGGCTAGGAGATTCCTGAGAGGTATATAGTACAGACGACTGGCTGACTTATATAATCATCATAGATCATTATTTATTGTTTATTGTTTATTCTTTAACAATTGTCTCTGTCTGTTATCTACTGTCTATATTATATAAGTAGTGTATATGTCTACAAATCACTTTAAAAGTACTTGGCTTATTTGCCTGTTAGAGTAGTAATCCTAATTGTATACAAGGAATTCTTATTTTTGATTACAAAGACATAAGGTAGACTTTTCTCTCTCGTTGCAATCACTTTTGCAACCTATTCAATTCAAGTCTGATTCTAGTTTGATAATCTCACAGTTGAGATTAGTTTGCGCCCATGTCAGGGAGCAGTTGGGCAAGTAAGGTAAGAGGAGCAGGTGGTAGGCTCGCAGCCTCAAATGCTCAAAAACGCCCCGGAGAAACCAGCGGAGTAGAAAAAAATTTAAAAGAACTGGCAGTCACTAACTCACCAGAAATCCTCATTTGGCAAGCGCGATGCAACCAGTACATCAACACGCCGCACTCCCAACCACTCTCGTTGGTGGAATATGGAGTCCATGTGTTTCTGGACATCCAACAAACAGCTCTATGGGAAAAATTTTGTGGGGATGTGCACACTTTTTTCCCAACTGCAGTGTACATTGCACCTCACTCCATGTCATACGGTTGGCTGGACCTTGGTTTTGAAAACAAGGAGGCAGCAGATGAAGCTGCTGCAGTGCGCGTAGTGATTGACCTCCCCAAAGGGCAACGGGTCAAAAAAACCAAACGCACCAGATGGACAAAATCCAACCAAATTTTCCTCACATTTGACTTTTTGCCTACTATGGTAAAACATGCCATTTTGGAGCAACACCTGAAAGATGGTCTCACCTTTTATGGCGAAATACAATCTTTTGAGATGCAACGCTTTACGCTGATGCCACACCTGTGCACCGGCAAAGCCATCGCAGTTCTGACCCCAACTGAGGAGATCGTGAAGGACCTAACCCAGATCCCACACTCCACATATATCAATATCAAAGGGCATACCACCCATTCTTTCCGGGTAACCGTGGACAGCGCGCCCCCCATCTGCACCCAATGTGACGCGTTTGGCCATAAGGCACATGCATGCCCCACCAAGGAGGGCATCACATTCCAAGAGCACCCCTCAGCGGCCATGGCCAGCAGAGAGGCGCAATACAAAGCAACTGCAAGCACCAAAAAGGCTTTCCCGTGGGGAGCACAAGGCTGCTACCTACTGGTAAAACCTATTTCCCCGCAAGAGTGGAAGAAGGCTAAGCAGGCCCACAGGGCCGCGGCTAAGGAAGCGGCCAAAGTCACCACCGCTATCCCACACTCCCAATGCCAGGAGGACATCAAAACATTCGCGGTGGAAGCAGCTCAGGAATCCATCAACCAATCAGATTGGGATGCTCATGCTATGTGGGCCACCCAATCTGAGGATCTGATGTGTGACTCGATTTCACCCAATCTTTGCAACCAAGCTCCAGTCAAAACTGACTTATCTCCAACCTACCTGAAAATTTTTTTGACCCTCTTGATGGTGCACCAAACTCATCTGCACTGCAAAAAGTTTGTTTGATGTCGGGGAAACTAAAAGTGAATGCAAAAGCCAACGCAAACCTTTCTGCTAAAATTAACAAAACTACCAATAGCGTTGCTGCAAACACCCGCGCTGCCATGAAGGCCTGTGGGGATCTAGAGGAGGCTAGTGAGCCCGGGTGCCCACCCCTCGCACCTAAGGTGTGATGGGGGAAACCTTCACTTTAGGGACATTGAATATCGCTGGACTCAAGGCCTCACCATCCCGGGCTAGGAAACTGAGTTTTTTAAAAAAAATTTACAATGGATATCCTGGGCCAACCAGGAGTCCCACTGTCCGCGAGGTTCTGAGGATGCTTGGAAAACCATGCTCCTCCCATCCCTATCCTTTTGGTCAGAGCACTGTGGGGTGCTAGTTCAGAAAAACAATTTTTTATTGTCGGAATCCTTCCTCAATGGCTGAGTCCTCATTGTCACTTTCTCGTGGGCTGATGTGGCACACACTATTGTCAACATCTACACCCCAACCTGTGCACGAGAATGTCAGGAATTTTTCTCATTGGTCAAATCCCTCCCGTTACCCCAGACCCTTTCATAGTCAGCAATATGAACTGTTGGCTAAACACACCAACGGACTGTTGGCCTTCCTCCTCCCACGCCCCCCAGTGTCACTTAGAACTTCGCGTTCTAAAGGCCACGCTTGGGTTAATGGATGCGCTGCCACAGCAAGCCCCGCTGCTCAAAAACATGATGTGACCCCACGTCCACAATGTCCAATTAAGGTCCATGACCCGCATAGACCTTATCCTTACGCCGGCGAAATTCCAACCCCACATTTCCCACTTCAAAACAACAAAAATCGAATTCTCCAACCACTGGCTGGTCTTGATAACCTACCACCTACCTGTCACAGTGGCTAAGGCCCCACATTGGTGCAAACTCCGCCCTCCCAAACTTGCGTCGCCAGGATTTTCCACTTGGGTGGAATCAGCAACTTTGGAAAAAGAGTTTGTTACACCATTTTGCGCGGACCCCATCTCCACATGGGCATCCTTCAAAGAGGATACCATCCATCACTCTCGCCACCTCTCCTCCTGACGCTCACGAGCCACATCGCTGTCATCTCATGCGCTCTGGCAGAGTTGACACTCCTGGAGTCCAGCATCTCAGCCACAGGATACAGCCCTGCATGGGGCTAGAAGTGGGCGGACGCAGCCGCCCACCTCAACGCGCTCAAAAGGCAACACAAACATTGGGTTTGTGTTCAGTACAGGGCCAAAGGCATTACAGAGGGTGACAAGTGCACCGCATATTTTTTATAAAAAAATTTCGCACCATGCCAGAGCATGGCCTGCACACAGGTGTGAAGATCGGATGATTCCATTACATATATGCTAGCCAAAGTGGCAATCGAAATACAAAAGTATTACAAGTTATTTTAAACCAATCCAATCCAGCTGGCCGAAGTGGCGGAATTTCTCGACCAAACCCACATCTGCACCATTTCCTGATACCTGGAAATAATGAATTTGATTACTCTAAATGAATTATGGACAGCCATCCGCGGTGCACCAAACTGGAATTGCCCAGGCCAAGATGGCATTCCATATGAATTCTATAAAAAGTACTTCAAATATATATCCCCACTACTGCTTTTCTCACTTAACCAGAGCCTTCTGGAAACGCGCCTCCTACCAGGAGGACATGAGGCCTTCACTGTCACACTCTTCAAGAAAGGGGACAATCTAGACTTAGCCAACTGGCGCCTCATTTCTTTAACTAACACGGATACAAAAATTTTAACTAAAATAATGGCTAACCATTTAGGGATTGTAGCATCTACCACCATCTCCCCAGAACAATTTGGTCTCATACCCAGAAGGTCGATTTGGGACAAAGTGCACTCTGTGGCTAACACATGCCAGTCCACAGCCTCTGGGGCACTTGTATTCTTGGACCAGCAGAAGGCCTATGATAGAGTAAACTGGGAATACCTCAGGGCCTGCCTCCACCAATTCCGCTTGCCCCCTCGCTTCATCAGCTGGGTGATGCTGCTTACAGAATCTGCAACAATGGCAGTGCGTGGCCCTGGATTCCTCACGGAAGTAGTCCGCCCTCAAAGGGGCTTGCGACAAGGGGACCCCCTAAGCCCACTCTTATACAACTTCAGCCTTGACCCACTACTTGAAATGTGAATGCCCACCTCACTGGGGTCCATGTGCCAGACCAAGCCCCAGTCAAGATTATGGCGTTTGCAGATGACTGTGTGGTTGGGGTGTCTAATAATAAAGATGCCGAGCACTTAAAGCTCTCATCCAGGAGTATTCCTGGTAAGTAATGCTGCACTGAACGCTTCCAAAACCGAAATCATCCTCCTTGGTCGGTATCAAACCTGCTGGGCCCCAGCAACCAGTGCCCAGCCCGGCCCATCTGCTCGCACACATGCTCGCCCTCCAAGCTCACCCCATACCGCCCCACTGGTGTTCCCCTTCGTGCCACGCCCTACCATAGGGCCAGTCCACCATCTGGGCGTGTGGGTGGAGGAAGGCGGGTATGCATCAGCAGTAATGGAGAGTCATATTCTAGACAATGTGACGAAGCGCATCGCCTCCCTCAGAGCCCACCCTACTTCCCTTACTGGCAGGGCTGTTTTAGCCAACTCTATGCTCCTCTCCAAAGTCTGGTTTGGAGCCCACGCCAAACCCTTCTCCCCAAGCTTTTTCAAACCTTTGTATGCCCTGCTGCAAGGATGGCTTTGGTCAGGCTGCCCACCACCAGTACGGCTATAGGTCATGTTTGGCCCTCATCATCATGGTGGCATGGGCCTGCTTGACTTCAAAGCTCATGATGCCAAGATCCTGGGCACCTGGATTGCGGTCGTCACCGCCCCTACACTCTCCTCCTAACACTGGTCCCGCGCAGCCCACTATAACTTCTCCCGCGCCTTGGGCCTCAAAAATCCATCGAACCCCCACTCCCTGATGAAATTCCTGGCTTCACACCCATCGGCCTCAGGTCCTCACGGGACTAAAACCCACTACAAAAGAATCCTCCTCTCCATGCAGAGCGCTGAGTGGAGAATTCGTATTAGCAGACACACAGCCCAGAGAGGCCGCCCCTCTCCTCAGTTCACACAAGAGGTACAGGGGCTACCCATCCAAGATGGCGTGATCCCCACAAGGCCCCATGTCCTATCCAGGGTGGACTACCTGGACATGATGGACATCCCTTACTTCATTGAGACCCAAAAAATTATCTGGAAATATGCACACCATCCTCTGTTGCAGCTCAAATCCATTCCCATGTGTGGCGCTGCCTGAGGCAGGTGTACCGTATGGCTGAGCGCTCTAACGCTTTACACTCATCCTGCGTCGTGTGTGGCCAGTATGGAACGCTGTTCCACTGCCTGGAGAGGTGCCCCACCTATAAAGTGATATGGCGCGAAGTTCAACGTCTGCTGGGCCAGGATCAAACGCATCCCTTCAGTCTGTCAAGAGATATGTTTGCTCTATCAATGGCCTCCTCCCTTCCACCCTCCCTCCGTGCTCTGGTGGTTGCAATCGCCATGTGGACTATCCACACGATGTCTTGGATGCCATCGCAGGCTCCACCCCCACCCTCCCAGAAGCTGTCCACAGATTCTGGTCTCATTTGGTGGACCACTTACAGGCGTGGATGTTTGGATACCTCCCACCAAGTCGCCAACAGATGGTCTCCTCCTGGCTCCCAGTTTGGTTCATCAAATCAAACCTTTTCCTCCATACATGTTCAATTGTGGCTATGGCCCCTTCACACGTTCCCTCCCCCTCCCCATAAGTGGCGTTCCCGCTGGCAACAAGAGATAGCATCGCTTCTCTGGGGTGCCTTCCCTGTTACTAAGTTAGTCTCTTTAAGGTCAAATTTGGAAGTGTCCATCCCATGGTCAGCATTCCTCGCAATAAAATTAAATTTTAAAATTACCAAGACAGAAGGTTTTATAATTTATATCCAGTAAAATTAAAAAGTTGAGCATACCAGAGTTACTTGTCTTTATTAGATTACTAAAGTATTTACATCCTAATTATAAACAGGAGTTCCCTTTATAAAGTGAGTTTATATCCTTTATTCCCCTTGTTAAGTAATTTAGCGTGAGCTATTGTATATAAATTAATATTATTGGTGCTCACTACAAGGGACTAAATACACCACATGGCCAAATACACTGCTAACAATGGATTTTAATTATCAACCCTCAGAATTTTCTTTAAAGTATGGAAACAGCCTAATGGAAATTTACAATGCAATTTTTAACTTTTTTATGCTCTTATACAACAATTAAGAGGTAATGGATTTAGTTAATTCCCTTATATCAGCCAGAAAATTGTTTTATATGGATACTTATGTCCGAATATATGCAAAAAAGTCTCTTTCTTCCAGATAAATGATCCTTACTTAACTGGAAGTACATATTTAAAAACCCCATACAATGTTGGAAAGGTCTCTAGTTAAAAGATCAACCCAGGTTATGGAAATTTACCTATGGCAGAAATAAATCTCACACAAAGCCCCATCTTCCCTAATAGTCCTCCATGTTGATCAAATGATAGATGTGATAATTTAAAGCTGAATAACCAGCCCAAGATGAAAACAAATTAACTTATGTGTCAAAAGTTGGCAATGATGGTCTTAAGTCACAAATTAACCAAGTTTGTGACTCTTATGACGACTATAAAGCCTGATTTTAAATACAAATTTAAGTATTATATGGACTATTAGGACACTGCAGATGGTGTCAGGATTCAAGATGATAAGTGAGTTGAAATCCCTACTCCCAAATCAAGCCTCATTAAGACAGCTCTCAAGCCAGTGTGAACGAAACCTGTCCCTGAAGGCACTAAATAGATTTTTGATCAGGAAGAATCACACACACGATATTGAATGGCAATGCCTCCAGGAATTAAACCGCTGCTAACCAAACCTTGAGAGGCGCGCCCCCACTGTTCCAGTCATTAGAACTATGCAGAAAAATGAGGGCGCCAACCAGGCGGTTCATCTGAAAGGCTGTGAATGATCCTGATCATATAGGGCCACGTAGGTCCCCAATGCACCAAATTTTCACACAACCTATAAATATTGACGCTTTTTAACTCAATAAAATAGTCTATTTCACTCCATTTTTTAACTTATAAACCTCTCCACTAGTTTAAATCTTTAAGCCCTTTTTTCAAACTCTGGATAAAGTCAAGGGAACAGTACACAGAGATAAGTGGTGCTTTCTACAAAGGGCTCTAAGATATCCATGTGAAAATGTCAAAAATGAAAAATGGAGAATAATATAAAGAAAACTAACCTTATGATCAGTCAAGAAGTGTAACGTGATGGATTACTACTCACAGTATGAAGTAAATCCTATTTAACCTAAAATCCCAGACCTTTGGGTCACCTTTTTAGTTTACCCTACTATCCATTGACAATGATCGGTATAAAATACAATATGAGAATCCCAACAAACTTATTCAACAAATAGCTAATGTCATATAACCAGTTTAAGGATGCTCGAGTCGCTCCCAAGTCTCTTCAGTGCCTTCCACTATGTAAGATTTATACACCTCGACTCTACTACCATCAGGAGAATTGGTCTTAAGTACAGAATGATAAATCTTAAGCTTTGTCCATCTGGCCATACACCACCTCCTACAATTAGTCATGTTGCACCACCATGAAGTATCATGACAACTAGGGCTTACTAAAACCCTACACTCAAATATGTCAACTTCTATAACGCGGCTTCCTCCTTTGTTCACAACTATCAGGAAGTTATTGTTGATAACCATCGCCTAATATACAAACCTCAGAATCAACTCGCTATGTTAGATAGTGAATTCTCGGGTTACCTCCAGGACCAGCTTCTTTAACACGTGCAACTCATTGAGGACTCCTGGAACCAGCGCCTCAACCAGATTGAAAACCTTTTGAAGGCTCTCCAGCGGCATTACCAGGAGTTGGTCTACCACAATATTGGCTCTGGTAGTGAAGGGCCTGAAGGGTCTGAAGTTCCCCAGGGTCCTCAAGGACCATCTAATTCCTTGGTGATTACTCTTTGCGACCCTGAAAATCCTGTAAAAATGACGTTTTAACTGCCCTCACTGCCTTACAATATCAAATACACAATGTGGCTCAGGGGTGTAAGTTCCAAGTGGATGTAGTTCCTCTCAAACCTAGGGTCTCAATCAAAATTTTCAAATGAGATGGATAAGTTCAGTCCATTCACTAAGCTCACTGATAATTTCATCACACAGCTTGAGCAAAACTGTCGAGGGTTCCAAACACAATTAAGTAGTTTTGAGAGCAAGATGCTTTTACAACGCGCTAAGATTCAAGCTGAAAGAAGCAAATTGTTCATAAAGGTCCATTACCTAACTGAAGAAAAACTGGGATAACATTCAAGTGGACTATAATGTTTGAAATTATGACTGGATCAAAAGAATCCTCATAACTATGAAAAACTGAGAATTCCAGACCTTCACAATTTCAGACATCAATACACTTTCCATTTATATTGTAAATATTTGTAAACTTTGTTTCAAAAGATACGCCTGGTCAAGAAATTGTTGCCTCCTTTCTATACACTTATGAGAGCTCCATGGAAGAGGCTACCAACGGAGAGAAGGTGAAGCATATCCACTCTTTTCTAAATATTACTGCTTGGGAGTTCATGTTATTCATCTAAAAAAATGCCACACCTTGTAACAAATCTGATACACCCTAACCAAGGAATTTGGATGCAAACATGCCTTGGCCAACTAAAAGCTGGCTTTTATGGGTATTTACCTGAATAAAGGAGAAAGCCCCGTGGAGTTTGCCAGCTTAATATATGACCAAGCACAGCCCCTGGCAACCACTAACCATATTACCTTGTATAACGCCATTGCCTCTGTCTTTCCAAGTTGGGACCTTATTCTGAGGTCCAAGTACTTGATTGGTCAGAAGAATAACTCACCTTTATTGAAATTCAATAGGAATTATGATATTCAGGCGCTACAAAGTCTACAAAAATTATTAGTTCTGTGGCTCTAACAAAGATGAAACAAGCGCAACAAAATTATTAGTTCCGTTGCAATAATTGATTATAATAGGTAATACAGGTTTCTGTTATTAATAGACCAAAATTGAGCTACGCAAGACAAAATTTAGTGGTACTTTATAAGATTGGACATTCTCCTTCTCGACTCAAAAAAAGAATGTTGGAAGTATTAGTGCTCTAAAATCTGCTATTATGATTGGCCCATATCCTACTCAATCATCAAATAATAATGTGGATTTCAATGATATGAGTGCCAATGGTGAAAAGACCTTGGCAGATTCTTGGATGGAATCCTAACCATTGGAAAAATATGGTTTATCATAAAAATTGGCTTAAAAAAGTAAATACTAATAATAGGATTGCTCTGACTTCTCAGCCGAATTTGAGGAGTTCAATATCACATGGATATGTACCTCCATGAGGCAAGAAGATTTTACCCATCAATGATTGGGTGCGAGTTAACCAATCATTACCATTTGAATCTAACCACCGCCAAGGTGCAAAGATTTTACTCAATGATGATAGGGTAAAAAGTAGCCAATCATTACCATCCAAGTCCAACCGCCACTAAATTTCCCAATCATTACCATCTGAGTCTGACCATCACTGAGGTGCAAAAATTTTACTCGATGATGATAGGGTAAAAGTTAACCAATCATTACCACATGAGTTTGACCACCACCAAAGTGAAAAGATTTTACTTGCTAATGATTGGATACAATTCATCAAATCGTTACTGCACGGGTCAGTTTTGCCTCAAAATTTTTATCTTTGGTTTGATAGGCCAAAAGCCTATATTACCTAATTTAGATGACTGAGCTTTACATTCATTTGCCTCAAATATCAATGTTTTTTAAATCTGAACTAACTTAAATAGGAAAAACTAGCATTGAGAGAGGGACCTTCCTGGTTTTGCCCTGCTTAAAATAATAAAAACCATAAAAACTATAATAAAACATTATTTTATACTTTTATTAAAAAGTAAGATTCTCTCTTTGAGAAATTATTTGTGGCATCCATTGGCGGATCCCACAATAAATTAGAAATGTTGGAATTTGTAGGTTAGATTTGGAAGTTTTGTATGAGGATTTTTGAGCTTCAACTGAGGATGTCTTTCCTAATGGATGACCAATATTGCTGATTGTTGTTACTATACTTGTGATGGTCATATCAGATAAGGTTCTTAAAAAGGTGAGATTAACCTTCTTGTTGGATGTTTTGCCTCTTCAAGTTTCTTATCCTCACCCTTCAGAGGAGGCCAATAACTTCAAAGGGTTAATCATTTGTTATCTGAGAATCAGATATCTCCAATGGGGTTTTTACTATATCTTTTTTTTAGTTTTAGTGGTTCCCAACCCAAAAGGGGGAGCCACCACGATTCTAAATTCGCAAATGGGCCAAACAAAGAGATTATCATAGATTAAAAAATTCCTAATTTAGCCTCTAGGTTATCAGCCTAGGAAGCCATAACAGATGACAAGGAGGCTTTGGGGAAACTTTTGTCTGGCGCCCAGGTTTTTACTATCTCATTAGACAAAGATACTGAATCTTGATCATGATTTTTTGGTCATTTCAGTTGACTCCCCAACAATGCCCCCTCAAGATCTTGCCTAGAGGGCACATACCTACAAAGAAACCTACTATGAATTTTATTGATAACTGTACCAGTATCAATAGCTGCAATGGAATATTCAATACCCCAACAATAGTTAATATGGTAAGAACCAACCCATAAGGTATCAAGTTTGTGAATCCGTCCTCCAGATTTATGATAAAAGAAGAGCACAAGATCCCCATATGATATATAGTTAACGCAGGTCGACTAGCATTTGTCTAGTTCCCTTTTTTACAGTTGTAGCAACAAGAGAACTCGAGTCTAAGGCTTGTTTTTGTATGATTTCATCAGCTAGTCTCCTTATAGCTAAATCAGTAGTTTGCGAGGTTGCATCATCAAGTATAGGTTGTAAACTTGAGGGTAGTTTAGAATCCTGACCATAAAGAGCCTTAAAGGGAGACATTCTAATTATAATATGATAGCTAACCCTATAGGCTAATCTCGCACTAGGTAAGTAAAGGTTCCATCTAATAAGATCATTGGAGGCCATCTTTCAAAGAATAGCTACAAGTGTACCATTTGTTGTTCAACCACACCATTAGTAGAAGGATTGTAAGGGGTCATAAACTACTGATAGGTACCCATTGATATATAAGCTCAGATATCACATGAGAAACAATCTGGTCCATTATCAGATATAAGATTTTTCAGGCTACCATGCCAAGTGAAAACTTGCTTAAAAAGGAAGGACATAGTAGCCATAGCGGTGACTGTGGAAGCAGAGACAGCTTCAATCCATTTGATAAAATGGTTGATAGCTAATATAATATAGTGAAGCCCATAAGTAGCAGTATGGAGAGGGCCCACCACATCGATACTAATAGTAGAAAAAGGTTCTGAAGGTCCCACAAGTTTGTGTTGGTAAGTCAGATTTCCACCACGCTGGTATTGGCAACTGAGACAAGACTCCAACACATCGTGCACAGTTTTCAGCATGCTATCCCAGTAACAAAGATTTTCAACCACTATAAAGTCTCAGTAACAGCTCCATGCCCTACAGTTTGATGAGCCTCCATATTAGTATCTGTCCTTACAGAGGGCTGAATAAAAGGCAACCCTTTAGATCCCAACTTCTTATACAAGGAACCTTTTTTAATTTCAGTATCCTCAGTTAAGGATTTTAGCTTTGCTATAACGTACTTTGATTCACACTTTCAGAATTCAAGTCTGCCAATCAGAACATAGATGCAATCCTCCACAGCAGTGAATATATTAGTATAGGTAATCGAGAAAGTCTATCAGCATTATGGTCTATAGCTCCAGTGCAATTTGAATTATAAAGTCATAATTCTGGAGTTCTAACGCCCATATAGCTAAGCGTCCATCAGGATCCTTCATTTGTTGTAACCATTTCAGCGAAGCTTGATCCATGAGAATAATGAAATGTTTGTTATAGAGAAAAAAGCGAAAATTTTTGGTGGCAGATAATATTGCAAGGCATTCTCTCTTGGTAATGCTATAACTGAATTCTGCCATGTAAAGGGTTTTACTATAATAAGCGATGGGATGATCAACCAGGTTGGAATCATGCTGAGCCAGAATGGCCCCAATAGCAACATCACTGGCATCAGTAAAACAAAAAAAGATTTTGGAAAAATTAGGATGTGCTAAAAATTTGGGCACTAACTAAGGTGTTGGGAAGTTGATATGACTGGACAATACACTACCCATATAGATGGATTGTAGAGGAAATCAGGACAAGTATCGAGATAAACAAAGGAGAAGAATATGAATAATTTTTGATTGAAATGTCAACCAATTGGCAAGAATGGGATATTATGTTGAGTCTAGGATAAATGAGAGTTTCAAATCAAACAGGAGAAATGAATGGAAGACATCAAGCATAGAATGTATCCAGCTTTGGGAATCGAGATATAAGGAGTTACAGAGTGAATTGATGGGGGTTTGTTCATAAAATAGGTTGTTACAGAAAGGTCTGTATATTAATACAATAATAAAGTTCAAACTAAGGGGTGATAGCTCCGTATGAAAAGTTATTAGTTTTATTAAAGGGTATTGGCAATCTTCATATCGTCTGATTTGGTTGCCCAGTGGCTAATACCCTGTGCAAACCAACTCGGCGGAATCAAGACTGTATGCTGAGAACTAACAGTGGTGCTCACTACAGGGGGCCATTGGTCAGCTGTAAGTATTCAACACTGTGAAAACAATGGCGAGCACTCATTCTTTACAACACCAGCCTATTGGGTTCTGCGCGCTCACGTGGAAGAAATACAAGAAGCATCAAATAATAATCCAATACTATTCATTATAACCAAACTGGAGAATGATGAAGTTGTGATCAATCTTCAACTGGTAAACCGCCCTGAGTTAACAGCTGATCAACTAGGGCGCTCCACTAATGTGACCCCTCAGCAGCTGTGAAATATTATGGAATGGATGTTACAAGGGTATCATTTATATGAAGATGAGTCGTGGGAGTAAGCATTGAGTCTATTTTATAACTAACGCGATCAAGAAGGTCGTTACGCCATGTACATGTCTTATTTGGATGCAATAACAATGGGGTTGAATTGCCGCCTTGGTACTCGCAGAATCGAGAAATATCTAGTTGCATATGTGCAACCATCTATTTGACAACTACTACAAGTATTAGCTCGCCATAATATAGAAATTAAAGATGTGGTGAATTTTGCTCAAGTGCAGCAAAATGATATTCACCTCTTGCTCAACCATCTCAATTGCTCTTTTTCAGAGGTACAAGGGGCACTTGGGAGAGTGAATCACCATGTTGAAAACATCCAACCCCGGTTAGATTTTTGGATTCACATTTGCATCTTAAGTTGTCTCAGGTAATTGATGAATTGCTGGATCAATACAGTTTATCGCTGGAATGGATTCAGGACATCACGACGCTTGGCCATAATACTGAGCGTTTTATGACGGGTTTAGCTGAATGGGCAGAAATACTTAAAGACATGGTAGCTCAGCAAAAAGAAAAGATATCAGTGGTGGAACAGCAAGTGATGGATCAAGTTGGTTTTGTATCAGGCGAAGTAAACCAACTTTGTTTTGAATGGAGTAGTTAGCAAATGACTGATAATGAGCTTAATCTGTGGTTGACGTCCCCTGAGTACCTGACCTAGTCCGCTAGGTTACCCAATTGGAATCATATAGTCAGAATGAGCGGCGTCTAGTCTTACCTCTTCCATTCTATGAGACATGGGAGTATACTGACCTACAAGAATGAATTAATAACCTTAGTCAGGCTAATGAAAGGTTGATATGGGAACAAGTCGCTCTCCTGAACTGAATGGAAGAGGCTAAGCAACAAGAATGATATGCTAGCTGACATCACGGCCTTATAAAAAGTACAATTGTAAGTGTCCTCTCGCGCCTACAAGCAGTGGAACTGCAGTTGCACGAAGAAAGGGAATATCGTTGAGAGCTGCAAATTTGATGCATGACACTGCAACGGGAATTACAAGATGGGCGGTGTAGATGTCATTTGATTAAAATGGAGCAGATGATCAATGAGCAATTGATGGAGTATGTCGGAACTGGGGGGACGGTGCAGTCAGTGGCAATTTGGAGAATGAACGTTATGATACCAGTAACAAATCTTCTTCAAGTGATGACAGCCCAACCGGCTGGTGAACCAATATGTCTGGTACCTGCTGTAGAAGTGTGAAGCAAGGTAAAGCCGTGCGAATTGAGAACTTACCTCCTTTCAGTCATGATGGAAACCTACCCAGGTATTTTAAGCGATTTGAATTTACCGCAGAAGGAGTTTCTGATCAATGGAAAGCGAAACTGTTGCTGTCTGCTCTTGATATAAACAGCGCTGATCAAGTAATTTGCTACTTCCCCAACAGCTCGGCATCCTATGAAGAAATTGAGGTGATTGTTCTTTGGTTGTTCAGGGGTGAAACCAATTTGGCTCAATGAAAAGCCAATCTTCTGACTATACAATTTCATCAAGATGAGACCTTGTCAGATTTTGCTGAAAGTTTCTTGGTGGAAGCACATGTACTAATCAGAGCCAACCTTTTATCTGCTGAGGATGTGGGTGTTGCGATTATGGCGGCTGTCAAACCATACTGGGAACTATCTAACTTGATGTCCCACGTGTTAGACAAAGGAGCAGGACTTATTCAAATTGTAAATACATTACACCGACTATCAGCCACAAACAGTGCCCCTAACATAGCCCAGCAACCTTCTGTTACCTCCGCACCAAAGACTTTGGACTTTGAACTACAGCGGTGATGCTATCATCCAATGGAACATATTTGTTCTACATAACATTCTGTGAATTCTTTCTGACCTAGATATGATCTGCTGGCTCGTTCCCAACCTTGGAAACAAACCTTTAATCATTGTACTGGTCTTTCAACTGCAGGTTATATATGAAAACCCTTCATGAAAACTTGCTTCCAATGCAACAGGAGGGGGCATTATGTGGCAAACTGCCCTAATGAAACACAATTGGCTGTGTTACCAACTGAGGAGGCCTCGCAGGGAAAAAGTTTGAGCAAAGTAGCGATAGGAAACTCCTCCTCCACTATGTTTGATCCACAAGTCCCTAGCAAATCCCTCGCCCCTAATAGGAAAGGATCTGAAACTCAATCGGATGAGTTACTATACCAACAGCTTCCATCAGGAAGCTCTGCTTCTGGGTATCAATGTATAGATTCACCCTCACACTCTGTGTTTCGCCAGGAAGCACTGAAGCCATATGCGTGGCAGATTTTGGAACATACTGGCACAAGTATTGAGGACCCGTCAATGGCTGCTATTTCTTTGATAGGAGTCCACAATGCCATTCCAGTGGGAAAAATCATTAATGAGTACCCACAGGTCGGCAAGAGCATCTCCTCTTTCTTAAATAACAGTAAGCTTTTAGATGTACATACAATAAACATTGATGGTTCCTCTTACTCAGAATGTACTTATTATGACATTTTCGTCCAAAATACAAAAGTCCGGGCTATCATCAATACTGGAGCCCCAGTGAACATAGTCTCTACCCAATTGGTGGCTAAGTTCCTGCTCAAACCATATGTGGATCATCGAGTAGTATATGGAACTGCGGGGACACATAGCACTGTATCTAAAGGGGCTTATAGTGCATTGCCCTTACAATTTGGGACTGTCCAGGCTTCCGCACCAGCGGTGGTTCTGCCAAACAACAATTATGAGATGCTAATTAGTGCAGCATTTATGAGGAAATTTGGTGTTGTGATATACATGGAGGAATTAATTTACATTTTTAGACAAAAGATTCCTGTTTATTTCACCTCATGTGATATCCCAATGGACTCGTTTCATTCTAGTTTAATCAACCTAGTCTACAGCGACGGAGTAATCCCTGTGCACTATCAATGACTGAAGCGACGGACCAGGATCCTTCCCAACCAGATCTATGAAAACAAGGGGATTCTGCTTTGAGTGGCTAGCGATTGGAGTATACCATCTGGACACCAATGCATAGTAGGAACTGAGCTTGAAATTGATGTCCTAAAAGGGCTTTTTGGTAAAATCATGGCGCCTTACCAACACTCTCAGCTTGAGCCACATGTGGCTCTAGGGTTTCTGCTATCTGGGAACAGAGAAGTGAAAGTGCTGCTCAAAAATTTACAAAAAGAAACTATAACAATCTGACGGCACCAAGTGGTGGCTTACTTACACATTTCCCCTATAGAAGAAGTCCGTTGTATCCATGATTTTGGCTTGTTGGAGGATCTCAGATTGCCAACAAGCTCTCCACTCGGCATATTTTGACCCTGGCTCCACAGGAAGTGCTGACTGGATTGTCAACAGAACAACAAGAACAGGTATGGCGTTATTTGAAAAGTATTGGGATATTTTTGCATCTGATGATCACAATATGGGGTGCGCTCAAGGGGTGGTACATCAGATAGATACTGGGGATCACCCTCCCATTCATTCACAACCTATTAGACATTCTAAGGCAGCGGAGGAAGTTGTTTCCGATGAGGTGGATAAACTTATACTGCAAGGAATTTTAGAGCCATCAAATAGTCCATGGGCATCACCGGTGCTCATATTAAAGAAAAAAGATGGCTCGAATCAGGTGGTCATCAACTATTGCAAACTCAACAACATAAAAAAGAAATATTCCTACCCTCTTCCACAGATTGACAATGTGTTAGATTGATTAGGAGAAGCGAACTATTTCTCAGCCATAGATCTGATCTCAGGGTACTTGCAGATTGAATTGCCCTCAGCAGAATGGGAAAAATGTGCCATCATCACATCAAAAAGGAATTCCAACCTACTCGCTTGCCACAAGGGTTGTGCAACGCCCCAGCTACATTTCAGCATGCCATGGATATTATTCTAGGTGATTATAAAGTTGTCCTGCGTTTTAGTATATCTTGATGATATCAACATGTTCTCGCGGACATTTACTGAACATCTTGGCCATTTGGAACAAGTGTTCTGACGCCTCACTGCTGCTAATATCAAAATCTAGCCTCAGAAGTGTCATTTTTTTAAAGAGAAATTGGAATACCTAGGGTTCATCATGGATTTAAATGGGCTTTAAACTGCAGCCAGCTAAAGTGGAAGCGATAATCAAAATAACCCACCCAGGTAGCAAGCGGGTCATTCAAGTGTTTCTGGGGATGGTTGGGTATTACCACCAATTCATTCCCAATTTCAGTTGCATCAGGGCCCCACTTTTCGAATTGCTGAAGAAAAATGCTTCCTTCAATTGGACATAACAATGCAAGAGTTCTTTCAATGTATTACGCGCAAAATTAGCAAGCGCACCCATATTGCAATATCCCAACTTTGACAAACAGTTTATAGTACAAATGGATGCCTCTCTCTCCACTATAGGGTCAGTATTATCTCAGCAGGACGAAGATGTTGTAGAACATCCTGTCACCTTTTGTAGTCGAAGTTTGAGCTGTCACGAACAAAACTATACTGTTACTGAGCAGGAATGTTTAGCCGTAATTTATGCTTATAAACAGTTTTGTGTATACCTGCATGGGGTATAATTCTGAGTTGTAACGGACCATACTTCCTTGCGTTGGTTGCAGAATCTGCATGAGCTGGAAGGATGACTTGCACGTTGGGCATTAAAGCTCCAAGCATATGATTTTGAGATTGTATATCGCCCTGGAGCTAAACACCAAAAACGCGGATTGTCTATCTAGGCTGCCAACAGTCGCAATCACAGCAGATCTAGCTGACAAAATGTATGAGAAGATGGTGGTAAATAAAAACCAAAATGAGCTGCCATATGTGATCAAGGTACTAGATGGACTTAAGGCGAATACCTTTCTACGTGAAGGAGAACTATATATAAGAGTAATGTGACCAGACGTTGAGTTTCCCTAAGCCTTTGGCCTGACCTGCAATAATTATGGATGCTCATCGGGCTGTAGGCCACGGAGGGTTGTGGAAAACACTAGAGATGTTGCGACCCCAATACTACTGGGAGAGCATGCATTATGACATATTGGAAACGATTAGTTTCTGTCATTAGTGTCAAGTGGAAAAACCATTCCATAAGAGAACTACATATCAGATGCTCAAACCCCAATTCGCCAGGCATACTGTTTCTATCGATGTAGTAGGACCACTGCCAACTAGTACCAATTGGTCCAGATATTATCGTCGCCATAGATTATCTGACTCAATAAGTGGAGGCCAGGGACATCAACAATTTGGGCGCGGTTACTACTGCCAAATTCATCATGAAGTGTGTTATAAAGCGACACAGCTGCCCGCAATTCATTTTAATGAATAATGAAACCAATTTCACTTCTCACACTTTGCCAAAGTTGAATGAGCTGATGGCGATCTGTGGGGTTTTGACCACCTCATATCATCCAGAATCTAATGTAATGGTGGAGCGGGTTAATGGAACTTTGGTGAACATCCTCTGTAAATTGGTAAATGATCAACCCTCAGAATGGAGCGCCCTCCTACTGACAGCGGTATTTGCATATAATATTAGCTATCATTCATCTACTGGTAAGAGTTCGTTCCAACTGTTGTATGGATGACATCCAGTTTTGCCTGCCTTGCTTCATTCGTGTGTAGAGGATACTGGTGGAGTGGACCCCCAGCGTTACCTGAAGACCCTTACGGATATGTTGATCAAGTTACAATTGGAAGCCTATTCCACCAGTCTGGCTAAGAAGATTCACGATCAGGCTGCAGATCAGAAGTTACAAAGCATACTTATGCTGTACTCCATAGGAGACCATGTTTTATTCCATGATCAGCACGGGTTTGGAAGGAAAAACAAACTTTCTAACATCTGGATTGGTCCATTTGAGATAATAGAAAAGCCTGGCACAGATGTATACACCATCAAGGAACCTGCGGGGGGTTAGATTATCAACAGATTCCACATGAAGTTCCTTCGAGCATACAAACAGTAAGAGCATATCATCCAGTCAAAAGGGGGGGTTATGTTGGGAAGTTGATAGGACTGGATGATACGCTACCCATATCAGCGGATTGTAGAGGAAATTGGGACGAGTCTTGAGATTAACAAAAAGGGAAGTATACAAATAATAATCAATTGTAATGTTAACCAATTGGCAAGAACGGAAGATTATGCTGAGACTAGGATAAATGAGTGCTTCAAATCAAACATGAGAAACGAATGGAAGACACCAAGCCAAGGATGTATCCGGCTTGGGGGAACCGAGATATAAGGAGTACAGAGTGAATTGATGGGGGTTTGTTCATAAAATAGGTTGTTACAGAAAGGTCTGTATTATAATACAATAATAAAGGTCAAACTAAGGGGCGATAGCTCCGTATGAAAAGTTATTAGTTTTATTAAAGAAATTGGCAATCTTCATATCGTCTGATTTGGTTGCCCAGTGGCTAATACCCTGTGCAAACCAACTCGGCGGAATCAAGACTGTATGCAGAGAACTAACATAAGGCTTGGCGCAAAAGAATGAATGTTTGCCGCTGCAATTCTTCAAATAAGAAAGGAATTTCCTTGCGCAATAAATAAACTAAAGGCTCCGTAGTCTCAGCAAAATTGGGGATGTTTGTTATTAATAACCAACCATATTTAAAAGCACTTGAATATTGCGCAAGCTTTTAGGAACAGGCATGTTCAAGAATAGCCTATATCTTATTAGATAAGTGTAAAATTCCATCACGATTAACATTATTGCTTTGACTTCCATTTCAATTCTAAAAAAAGCACACCTAGATGGTTTTAGCTTAAGTGAAGCGCGACGCATCTGACCAAATAAGTCATTTAAATAAACCAAATGCTCATTAAAAGTGTGAGAGAAAACATTAACATCATTTAAGTAAACTAAAACACAGAAAAGTCTCAAAATACCCAAATAAGCTATCCATGGCTCGTTAAAAAGTATCAGTGGCATTACAAAACCCCTGCAGCATATGAGTAGGCTCGAATAACCCCTCACTAGAAATTAACGCGCCTTTTTTATGGTCTTCCAGAGCCATGTCAATTTGCTAATAGCCACTATCAAGGTCCATGGCAGAAAAGAATTGTGACCCTGACACAGTCTCAATGAATCATCAATGCAAGGTAGAGGATAAGAATCCTTTTGTGTAACAGCATTGATCTGACAATAGTCCATGACCACTCTATGACCCCTCATCTTTTTTCCAGATGAGTAATAGAGGGGAGTCCCATGGACTCTTAGACGGTGTTAGTAGCCCTTCATTGAGGAGTTGTTTTAATTCTACTGAGACCTGAGCCTCCTCTACTTTAGATTTGCAATAAGGCTGAGCTCTAATAGGGGGAGTATCCCCATTTTTCACCTGATGCTGCACATCTTTCATTAGCCCAAAATCTCTAAGACCTTTGACGAAAATATCTGCATACTCTTCAATCAGAGCCTCAGCTTCATGCTGCTGTTCTGGAGTGAGTGAATTTCCAAATTTGACATCAACTCTAGCAATGATAGGTGGTTCTTCCGACCCAAAATCACGTAAATCCCCACATCCCAAGATGGATAAAATTTCATTCAAAGGAGTAGGCTGCACATAAAAGATAGAGATTTTCAATTCATTTGCATAGGTTGAGAGTTGAGATTAGCTATTAATATAAAAACAGTCTCATTATAAGAGGTAATAAGGATACCAGGGCAGGTTAAGGCCTCCAAATGAAAGTTATTTTGTTACTGGAAATCTCTAATACATGATCAGCTGGCACAAATACTTGTAATTTAGTATCAACTATGACTTGAGCTTTGGAGGAATAGTAATTGAATTGTTAGAATATAGAAGCATCCCTTCAGAGGCACAAGCTGATTGAGGCGGAAGAATAGTCCTAGATCCCAAAATTTGGTATTCAAGACGAGAGATAGAATTAGGATATTCCAATAAGCAAACGTGTCATTTGAGTTTGCCTTTGCTATTGAGGTCATCTTGTAAAATTAAAGATACTCAGTACCCAATCAAAGAAAGGTAATTGTCCTTAAGACTAATTATCACATCAAAATTAATAAAAAATTTTGGTTCCCAAAAGCAAAATATAGCAGTTATTGTTTAACACTACTGCAGGGGCCAAAACAACCAACAATCTAAAGCGCATTGGAAGGGAAGAATAAGCTCCTATGGATTTACTATATTTAGGGCAAGCAGTTCCATAGTCTTGAGAATGGTCTAATTCTGGCGCCACTTTGATTATTTTCATAAGCCTGGATGAGATAAAATTTATAGGTGATCCCATAATAATGTAGCCAAAACTTTCACTTTGTGCACTATGACTTCCATCTGGGTCAAATTAGTACCGAATTGTGGGATTGAAAATACTGAGAGACCAAATGGTCAGATTGAATTAGAAGATGAAGCAGAAGCGTAAGAAGGAATAGTATTTTTTGTTGGCTAATTCATCAGGGATATTAAGTTCACTAAGAGCGGATATCACATAACATTCTTTAGGAGTGTTAAAAGATTGCGATTGAGTAACAGGATCTAGGTCAGCACAGGGAGCCTCATGCCCTATGCTGACTCCTCTTTTTTCAATTCTTCCGCTTGTTTATCCAACATAGAGATTTCATATGACGCACTAGACCTTAATAGTTGTAAGGTTTTTTCTTGGGTTTAGGTTTGGATCTAGGCGGCATTGCATGGATATAGGAACGAGGGTTATTAGTGGATATCAGGTATAACACACCATTAGGAATCTCCATAAGCGCCTCTTTAATATTGAGAAGAAATCTGAAATTTCTTTTAATTAATTTTAAGTGTAGTAGCAACTGAGTACGAGAATCAAATTCACTCATTACAGCTGAAATGGCATCATATATTGTAATATGATTGAAAGTAGAAAGATTCCGGGCTTTATGATAGAATCTCTTAGCAAAGTACTAAATTGACTATCCTTGCTTGATTTGGATGCTCATAAATTCTTGTTTTTGGTTATATAGGATTTGATAACTCCCAAATTCCTTAATATGGGCGGTTTTCACTTGAGCCCATGTATTGTAAATCTTAAGGTGAGTAACCATGATTTCTTGATCAAATGGCTTAGACAGGAAGTAACATGTTGAACTTTTTGTGATCAGTTGCCCCATCCATTGCTCACTCATAGACAGTTGAGAAAAGAATAGGTGCTACCTTCACCTGGCTCAAACTTATCCTTAAAGGTAGGTTTGAAAGTGGTAGGTTCATTGCCCAAGACATGTATGACCAATACCATAAATGGATCAGCTTCGAAGAGTTTGGACTCTGGGATATGGCTTGAGTGGGAATTCGTTCTACTTGTTGCCTTAAATGGTTGAGGTCATACTGTAAATTCTGAACCCATTGGGTAAGGTGGTCATTTTCAGGCGTTTGTTTTAATCTATAAATTCCAGCAAGCACCTCTTCTTGCTTATTTTAGAGTACTCAGCATTTAGCAGTTAACCATACAATAGAAGCTGATAACAATGCAAACTGGGTTTCTTGTATAGTTTGGTTAGCATCGCATTGATGATGAGAATTATTAACGCCACCTAATAAGTTGTTTAGAGAACAATCTTTATCAGTCAAAAGGTTTTCTAAAGTTAATAAACACCCTTGGACTATGGCTCAGAATTGGGTTTCTAACGCCTGTACTCTTTATACTAGTAGACTCGAAAGTTCAGAATTGTGGATTGAAAGTGTGGAGCTGGGGGGACCAGGAGGTCCGGGGGGTCCTTGCAAACCGTCACAACCTGTGGGCCCATGTGGGCATTGTTGACCTGCATGTCCTTGAGGACCCCATTCACCAGAGGGTCCTGAGGTCACTAAAGGAGAACTAGGTGGTCCCAGAGGTCCAGGAGGACCAGCAGGACTGGGTCCACCTTCTCTAATAAAATCCACAATTTGTACACGTTTTTGAAGTAGCCATTGGGTTCAACAAAGCGTTCTTCATGTTGGGCCCACAATTTTCTCAGTTGTCTAGTAATCTCATCTTCAAGGATAGTGATTTGGTGGTGAGTAAGGTTAACAAATTTTCTCTCCTGTTGAGATACTTCTTGGCCGATGTACCCCACAACTCCATTGTCAATTTTCACCAGATAGTTATGTAGATCGTTGATTTCCCTTCTATTATCAAGTATGGCTTCCCAATTATCCCAACTAAAGTTAGAGGCCATCTCATAGAAAGAAGATGACTGAGAATGAAGTTATTGCGCCAGTGTTAACTGGCATTGGATCTCAGGATTATGCAACCCCAAAATCTGGAGTATGTGATGAATGGCGTGATGTACGTACTGCCAGAGGTACTGCTCTGTTATAGACAAACCAGCTTGGGTATGTTGTAAAACTGCACTGTTGACTAAGTCCATCATATTAGCAGCAACTTAAATGCCCAGTCTCAGTTAGGATGGGCACCGAGCTGGATAGCCCCCCTTATTAAGCCTTTGACTATTTCTTCTACATCTGCAGATTGAATTCGATAAAATTATCTTGGTTAGGGCCCTCAATGTCAAAGTCCATAAAAGCTCAAATTGAAGATTATTGATATTAGTGGAAGGCATCTCCTGCCTGTTGGAGTGCACCCATTATGTGATACTCATTGATTCCTTAGAAGAGGGGCTTTATTTGCTAAATATATTTATCGTCATGAAAGTATATTTTCACCAGGTAGCCTCAGAAGCAGACCTGGTAGAAAGCACCAGTTTTGGAATATTGTTAGAAATAAAATATTCAGGTGCTACGAAGGCTACAAGGTTTATTAGTTCTGTGGCTCCAGTGAAGATATAACTAGCGCAACAAAATTATTAGTTCCGTTGCAATAATTGATTCCAATTGGTAATACAGGTTTCTGTTATGAATAGACCAAAATTGAGCTACTCAAGACAAAAATAGTGATACTTTATAAGTTAGAAATGAGGGATATTTATAGGTTAGATTTGGAAGTTTTTCGAGTATTTTTGAGCTTCAACTGAGGATGTCTTTCCTAATAGATGACCAATATTGCTGATTGTTGTTACTATACTTGTGATGGTCATATCAGATAAGGTTCTTAAAAAGGTGAGATCGACTTTCTTATAGGATGTTTTGCCTCTTCAAGTTTCTTATCCTCACCCTTCAGAGGAGGCCAATAAATCCAAAGGGTTGATCATCTGTTATCTGAGAATCAGATATCTTAATGTGGTTTTTAATATCTCATTAGACTGAGATACCAAATCTAAATTGTGATTATTTTTTTTCATTACAGTTGAAGTCCCAACAACCTTCATCTGAGATATTATGAGGTACCTGATAAAAATCCTGTGTCTCTCTTACTTCACAAGTTTACTGCATCTGCTTCCTCCATTCACCTAAAGGTCCACATGCCACGAACCAAAAGAACCTCTAACCCAGATGCTCCTAATATACTAAATTCTGTTATTACACTAAAACTTGTTGGAAGAGACTTGTTGAGGGTGTGGGAAAAGGGCCATCAGCTTGAAGAATGAGGCATTTCGTATTTTGAAATTCCTGTACCACCTCAAGAATGTCATGCGAACACCAATAAGCCTAACACTACTGTACCAGAAGAAGATGATTTGAAACTCTTTGGTAATAATGAACCTTATACTGCTCACTTTTCTCATGATGTATCTCCTATTCTCCGCACTCTACCTCTGCAGTTCAGAGTTTAGTCAGTTGCGTCTCCATTTGAGTCCACAAAATCCATGTTCATGCCATTGTTTAAAGTGGTTCTCCTGCGAATGCCATTTCATCTAGATATATGAAGCGCATTAAGCTTACTTTGGACTTGCCCCAATACATGTAATATGGCATGGCTGAGCCACAATGCACTCGATCCATTGAGGACTATTATTCTTAGCCAATTCACCTTGGGAAGCTTTCCATGAATATCTCCGGCATTGCATTAGACAAACTGAGCTATGACCTTCTAATAGGGACCCAGTTTCTCTGAGATTATTTGATCGTCATGCACTATGATGAGGGATTCCTATCCCTTCTAGGACACTGGATACAATTTTCTTTTGAAACCTCATGAAACACCAAGCTGGAGGTCAAAACTCAGGCTTGTCTAATAAAGAATGAAGGCCAGATTGAATGGCTCAAGTATTATGTAAGGGGTTCGCAAATAAGGATGCCTCCTCCTGCACTTGGGTCAAGAAGGCATGGCAATTTATTTGCCTAAGACATCGACTATACCTCCAAAATCCAGGTTACTGTTGACACCCCGATCATATCAACATCCCCTCCAGAAACCTACTAAAGATCCAGGACTGGATATTCCATCCGTCAAAGAGGTACTAACTTTTCTAGAAATTTAAAGTCCAACCTATACTAAATCCATATTGGTGTCGCTAGCTACCTTACTGACAAGCCTAGGGTAGTTGGACCTAATACTCTAGCTGCTGCTTATGTTTACCTCCTTCCTGTAGAGGCCATTAAAAAACCAAAACGAAAGAATTTTACGAGATCTTGGGTTAGAAACATCCTCATCAGTAGCTCTAGTTGACACTTGCATTAAGGTAAAAGCTCAATAGTGAGCAACACTGCCATGTTAAGAAATTACTATTGGAGTCCTCAAATCTCTTTTTCAAACTTTACCTACAATATCAGGATTTTTGAACGGCGTTTTTCATCACGTGGAGACTGGGGACTCTCCCCCCTTAGTACAATCCCTACCAAAAAAAATAAAGTGAAGAAGGTCAGGTGGCTTTTGAGTCCAAGTAATTACTTAGAGCTGGGCTGTTGGTACCTTCAACTAGCCCTTTGGCCTCCCTATCTTGTTAATTTGTAAGAAGGGTGGCAGCCATCAAGTGGTGATGGAATATTACTAGCTCAACTAGATTACAAAGAAGTATATTTATCCCCTTTACCAGATTGACGGCTCTTCTCTGCTTGCTTTTAGGATCACAATACATTTCTACTATGGATCTCACAAGCAAATTTTGTCAAGTAGAAATCGCCCAGAAGATGGGCTAAATGAGCACTTATATCCAATGAGGATTTATTCAAGCCAATTTGATGTCTCAGGGACTTTGCAACGCTCCTGACACCTTTCAAAGTGCCATGGATGAAATATTAATGGGCTTGAAACTATCCTGTGTTTTCACGACTAAACAATATAACAGTTTTTTTGTAAACTTTCATTGTCATGTAGAAAACCTCCGGGAAAGTTTTTAAACATATTAAAAAGACGTCATTAAAAATTAAGCCTTCAAAGGGCTCTTTCTTCCAATTGGATGTAAAATCCTCAGACACGAGGTCTCAAAAGATGGTATCCAGCACATCCTGGACAAAGGTGACGCATTTAGAAGATGTTGCGCCCTCAGAGCTTTAGGAAAATTCAAGTATTCCTGGTCATGGTGGGCTATTATCATCAGTTCGTTCCAAAGTTTTCCAACTTGGCCAAACCCTTGGTCTATCTCCTACAGAAAAATATGCCTTCAAATGGCGGCCTTAACAGGAAAAGACGTTTAATGTGTGGCATACTGCTCTTTTTTTAAACGTATTTTAGTCCATCTGCGTTTTGACCATCTCTTTTTGCTATTTATAGATGCTATTAATGTCAGTTTCAGGACCATCTTTGCTCAGCACAATGAGTATCAGTTGTTTTTGGTGGCTTACTTAAGCAAGACCTTGACTAAGGCCAAATGAAATTAAGGCTTTAACAAGCTTGATTATCTGTCCATCTTGTTAATGATCAAAAGTTTTGGCCCCATCTAAACGCTCTCATTTCGCCATTATCCACAACCATTCCTCGCTCTGATGGCTGCAGAAGATGAAGGACCCAGATGGCCAGTTAGTCAGGTGGTTTTTAAGTATGCAGAATTATGATTTCACTATAGTCCATTGTAAAGGAGCAATTCATAAGAATACTGATAGTCTCTTTAGGATGCCAATATTGACTGCTTAAAAACCCCGAAGAGGACTGAATTAATGATTAAACTGGCCAGCCCAAACGATTGGAGTTATTAACTACTGAGACCAAGCCAAGCTCTGAAAAATGACCTGATATACCCAAGAAAGGAAGGAATGTTAAATAAGAGTCATTAAGAAATGGCTCCCTTATATCTGTCCTTCCTTTTTAAATGATGCTATCCTAGAAGGAGATATGACTATGGGACTGGGTCAGTGAAGAAGACCCACAAATGGCTTAAGAAACGACGTTAATGGACTGAATGGTTGATACCATCCAAGAAATTCTAGAGGCTTTTATGACTTGCTGATACCAAGACTAGTCCATTCTATATAACAGCGCTCAGCTGTGGACCCATCAAGCCCTTTTAATGTCATTAGCTTCGATGTAGTAGGCTTCTACTCCACAGGTTGCATGACCATAAATATATCCTCTTAGCTGTGGACATTTGACTAAATGGGTTGAAGCGAAGTCTATCCTTTCTGCCACTGCTAAGACATGGCCATATTTCTTATTTAATCCATCTCCCCCTCTCGGACGCCCATAAAATTTACTTTCAGACAAAGAGCTAAATTTTACCTTTCAGGTGTCCAAGAATCAACTTCACTTTTTGAAACTACCAAAACTTCATCACCCCTTACAACCCATTGACCAAAGGGTTGTTAAAACGTGCTTTTGACTCTCATCTCTATCCTGCGGAAGTTGGCGGCCTCAGTCTCTTCTCATTGGAACTGTTACTTACACAGTGCCTTGCTTGCTTACTAAATAAGTTATCATTGAATCATCAAAATGCCCCCTCTTAAACTTTATATGGGCGTACTCTCTCTTTACCAAGCAGCATTGAGCCACTACTTGAGAAATTCTTATCTGAGAACTCTAATTTTACTATAAGGACCTTAGATGATAAAATTGTCCAGATTCAAGCCTTAGCCACTCAAGGAACTGTCACCACCATAGAAAGAAACACATCCAAATTATATGTTTAAAGACCCTCACAAAATTTTTCCAATTTAGGTGACCTCATTCACTTTTATCACCATTGACTTGGAGAGTGAAAAACAAGCTTGACATTCTTCATTCCAGACCTTATAAGGTCATAAAAAGGTTAAGTCAGAGTATTTCATTTCTTAGATCAGTCAGGGGAAAGTGGTGAACAGACTACATGGCTGGTTCCTTCAATCCTATACTACCTTCTGACAGGATCTTGAATAAGGCGTTTTCAGGATTCTAAATGATGAGCGAGTCAAAACCCCTACTTCTAAATTGTGCCTCAATAAGATGACTCTAAAGCAAGCACAAACAAAATCTGTATACTGCGGGCACCAATGAGAGTTTCAATCAGGAAGCATTATGCGCATGAGAAGTAAGGGTGATGCCTTCAGGAATATCATCCCTGCTTGATAATCTTGAAACGCATGACTTCCATCATTGCTGTCATGAGGACAACGCAGAACAATGAGGGCACTAACCAGGTGGTTGATCTTATAGTTGTGAAAGATCTTGATTGTACAGGGCCACAAAGGTCCTCAAGGCACCACGCCCCACACACTACTAGTAATTGACGCTTTTTAACTCAATAAAGAAGTCTATTTCGCCCCATCTTTTTGTTTTATTGACATCTTCATTAGTTTACAGCTTCTAGACAATTTTCAAACTATGGCTACTGTCAAGTGATCTGTTATTCCAAGAAATGGCTCATGACCAGTGTTGGGATGCCCATATTCTCAGCCTGTTAGATTACCTGGTGTAACTAGGGGAAATTTCCCTAAGGCAAAGTAAATTGGAAATTGGTTGGCCTGAATTTTGGAAGAACGACGTTTGGGGGATTTTGGGATATTCGCCTGGTCATATCCATTTGGGATCAATCCGGATGAATACCTAATATCTCATTGGGTGAAGCGGCCAACGAAATAGGGGCATCTGATAGTGAATAACTATAAATTGTAC
This sequence comes from Massospora cicadina, assembly GCA_022478985.1. NCBI lineage: Eukaryota > Fungi > Entomophthoromycota > Entomophthoromycetes > Entomophthorales > Entomophthoraceae > Massospora > Massospora cicadina. The sequence continues at coordinate 4,355 of JAKSZP010009466.1, read as the reverse complement.
CAATTGGGATTGGTCAGGTTTCATCATCAACTCATTGGGAATGAGTAGTGAGTTGTAAGGCGAGTGATGCCACTTGAAACTAGCGAATTTATTGGTTGGTGAAGTGACCTGCCATAATGGGTAAAAAGTCCCATTACCTAAGCGGGTTGCTAGCCAATTATGGTTGGTTCACTTGGATTGAGAGGAAAACGTTAGGGACACATATCCAACTCTTTCCATTTGAGGTCTCGAGGATGTCCAATGATAGAATCCTAGCCAGGATGAGGAAGACCATCGCTGCTGAGATAAGGAAGGGTGATTCAACGGCAACGGCTGCCATTTCATTGAAGAGGTGTCAACAGAGGGTTAGATGTCCGAATCCCCTACTATATAATTCCCTAGGGCTAACTATAATAAAAAACATGATTACTACAAATATTATTATTACTACCAAGATTAACATACATTAAAACATTATTAGTTTTATTGTAGATTCACTTATAGTTAGACTATCAGCATCTAGTGTGAAATTCCATCTCAAGGATATTATTGCAGAAGGCAATAATCGAAAGACTCTCAGAGAGAAGAGTAGAGATCTGAGCGGGGATCTAGAGACAAAGGGAACCACAAATCAGGAATAGCTGCTGACTGTGTGTTGGGCTGAAGGAGACTGTTATCAGAGGATCTTGATGAAGATTGAGTGGACAGTAATAGAGGGAATGAATCCCTATGAGTATGACTTATCAATTATGTAATCAGAAGTACTGGCTGAAGCGTTGGGCCTGATAATAGTTCTAACTCAACTATGGATAATAGTCTCCATATTATTATTGGATAATATATTCTTTACAACGTGAGGTGCACGAGGAAACTGAACCAATGTGTAGTAAAGAGATTACTGGGTTGACGACCAATAATTAACTCCTAAGTAAATTTTTACAACCAGTTTTCTCCATAACAAAGTGCCAAACTTCAACCATTTATAAGTCATGTCCAAATTCAATTATTTTATAGCCTATCAAGGAGGGAAATTCTGTCAGCTTCTAGACTAAGTTGCACTTTGTGATTAGAAAGAATACTGATTGAAAACAGATACCACAGACCTAATAATCTAAAACTCTATCATAGGTTGGTCTAGGTGGGATAGAAAAGTAAAAAAAAATAAAATAAAAAACTATATAAAAATCTATGATTCAAAAGATAAGAAAATATTATGCCTATAAATTTAAGAGTATTAACTTATTAAAAAAGAGAGAAAAGGGCCAATTTTTCATCTGATGTCAGAAAAAAGGGTAAGAAAAAATTAGCCCAGGCTGCACACTCAGGTGCTTAATGAACCACAAAAGTACCCAGAGTGCTAGGGGTACAGCCTTTTAAATGGTTCTGTTAACTCAGATACTTGATGTAAAGTGAGGGTAATACACATTATAAAAAATACCAAAGGCCCCCACAAACATACTAAAAGCACTTGCGGGGGTAACTGAAGGTATAGCTTTGCAGCCACAGGTAAGAAAATGGGCTGGGATGTCAAAAACATCTCAGATATTAGCAGTTGTGAGCCTTTGAAATCATTAGTAGAGAGAGTGAGAATTTCAGGCAGTAGGGTTGCTTGAATGGCGTGGAAGGCTTTATACCCTGAAGTGGTGATTGCTATCAGAGCTGCAGACAATAGTGATTGGTCCTTGGATTAAATCAAATGTAGGCCGCCAGGAGAGGAGGCCAAGTTAAAGGAGCCCACTCTAGTAGATATCTTTGAATGGGTAAAAAAGAAATATAATTTTTTAATCTTATTTAGGGAATTTTTTTACAAAACTTGAAAATCAACAAGCAATGCCACACAAGCTGGAAAGCACTTTTTGTATATTTTAGGCAGTATAATTATATTTTCCTGTACCTAATTTAGGGTTAGATGCCTTCAGAAAAGTCCTTAATAGTTGCTTTGGCTCCAGATTCAAATTTAAAATTAATATGGAAAACTAAGGGTGAAAACTTGGAATCTCAATTATGAGTTGAAAGCTCAAAAAATATAATTGGGCTGAGCTAAAGGCCTGACTTTCTTCAGATAATAGGCTTGAGTCTGAAATGGAGCTAAGGCCAACAAAAAGAGGATTGAAGCTGAGGAAAGTCTCAAAGGTGGGCCCCAGACTGCAGCTAATTGTTTCAATTATTGCAGCTTAAGTCTGTGGTAGTTGAGTGGGAGATGAGGCTAGGAGTGGCTGTAGATGCAAGATATTTATCTCTCTATTTCTTCGACAGCCAAACCTGCCTCTGGACCATTTTGGAGGTTTAGGCGGTTTGAGAGGGTGAGTTTGTAGTCAGTGGCAGGGGACTCCTTAGATGGTGGCAACTTGAGGATGGGTGGGCATGAGAGTTTGGTGGCCTGGGGCGTCTGTCCCTGCTCCTGAAGTCAAGAAATCTCTTGACACATGAGGTAAATCTTCTCAAGGTAAGTCTAGGTTGAGAGTAATGCTGGTGCAGGGCATGGCAACCTTAACCCCTTTGCTAGAAGGGCGCAGGCCCAGCGCTCTTCTACAGTATGAGCGAGGTCCCCTTCATAGTGGAGCGGGAGGGCTGAAGTTTGTCAGTTCCCCTTTTAAAAGGGGAAAAACTCCTGATCCAACTGTAGGGGTACCGCCTCTAGGCTTACATCTGATGCATTTTGATCTTTGGAAATGAGCCAGAACCAATACATAAAAAAATTTCTAAATTAAATTACTAACATGGAAAAAAAGCCTTGTTTAAATTTATTGATAAAAAGAAATATATGTTTTCATGCCCTTCCGCCAAAACTGACATTTTTGTTTGCCTATAAGTCCACCAGGCATGGAGAATTTAAGACCAAGTTACAACTCAAACAAAGTTACTATTGAGAATCCTTGCATTTTGATATCCACAAAAACTTAAGTTGTTGTAAAGAGTGTCAAGGTAAAAATCATGTGCAAAAACTACTTTATACCGGCTAATTTAGCCAAAATTCGCTTGCCACACCATTTCCAAAAATGTGGTTGGAACCCTTGTGATTATCAATGCAAAATCAAGATACATTAATGTAGTAATTGACCACTAAACTAAAATGGGTGAGGCCAGAGTTATTTGGGACATAGCATCAACCAACACCAAATTTTTTTTGAAGCAGGCCAATTATTGGCATGGATGTTCGCATATTATATTATTCTATATTGGCACAAACTTCACTGTAAGTGTCCTCCAGAAACTTAATGAGCTAATGGGTTTACAAGTTGTGCTTTTGAATTAATATCACCAGAAAATAGCATAACAGTTGAATGAGTTAATAGAACACATTTTAACATTCCTAAGAATCTAACTTTACAAAAGCCCTCAGAATGGAGTACATTTATTAGTTCAGCCTTAGTTTCTTGCAACATCTCATACCTCTCAGCCAAAAATTTTTTCATTTCTAAATTCTTATGGGAATCATTCAGCCTTACCACCATTTCTATAACCCATGCTTCATGACCTTCAAGATTTGGTCCATCCACAGTAGGTTGAGCGGCATGCTGAAACTTTAATCAAACTGCAATTTCAGATCTTTAATAATCCTTTCAAAATCCAAAAGGCCTGACATGAAAAAGACCAGAAAAATCGGTACAATATTTCTGAATTTGTTATGGGTAATGAAGTACTATTTTTTAATACTTCAGTCTCAGGCTGAACCCACAAGTTAAATTATCTTTGGGTTGTCCCATTAGATGTAATTGAGAAAACTTTGAACTTCACCTACACAATTAAGGAAAGATATTCAGGACATATATATAATTGAGTCCATTCCAAACTCCTAAGAAAATATAAAACATGTCTAATTGAGAAAGAAAAATTAATAAATAGAAAAAATATATATACATAATAAAAAATAAAGTTTAACTAAAAATATAAAAAAATAAAAAAGAAAGATTAATTGATATAATTTTGATATTATATATTAATTATTGAAAAGATGTATAATAAAAAAGCTTTTATTGCTCATCTTTGAGTGGGGAGAATTAGCTTTGATTTTTCTGTATAAGTCAATACTTCCCAGTCAAACTGTTGGGAGATAAGAAATAAAGCCAAGCTAATATAAAACCAGACACGTCAGGTGCTGGTAGCAGTGGATTCCCAGCAGCCAATAGGGAGGGGAGTTATGAAACTGTTGATTGTAATCTGATTAAGGTTGCAATTGGGTGGAAAGCAAACTCCCAGTAAAAGAAAATCTATGAGGGACTCTATTCAGTACTGATAAACCTCTGGGTTCAAAAGATGAATTCAGTAAACCTCTTATAGCCACCACTCAATTTGAGGTTTCACATGAAATAATCATATGGAAGGCATCCGCTCAGTTTAAATATTTATGAGATGGCTGATTAAGCCATATTGGA